>JANTPZ010145841.1:0-12821 GCA_025593235.1 Vachellia pachyceras | reverse complement strand
GTTTCTTCAGCTTCATCCAATAGCCACACACATTATAGCCATCAACAAGCAAAACAGGGACTGCATTGTCTATGCCCTGGTTTGTACTGTACAAAAGAGTTAGCAAACAAAAAGTGAACCTCCTCGAATAAGTTTAAAATGATTAAAAAGGAATGCTTTAACATCATTAAAAAAAATCTGGGGAGAGTGTTACTAGTAGAGGTTCAGGGTGGGATCACGATAGACATCTGTATCTTCTGGAACATCCTCCTTCTCTACCTTCTTTTTGCGGTAACTGGTCGAAGGCCTGAGGGTACTGGACTTTCTTTTTTGGAACTCCTACAGGTATCCATCAAATGAGACACATAAAGGAGGTTGCAATATGAATTCCACAACGGCATGTAACCTACCTTCCATAACCTGAGGAACTGCAGGTTTTGCTTCACATTTGATGTAATTCTTGGAGGAGATGACTCAGCAACCTACTGAAAAAGGGCTGTTAGGCGCAGTCTAAAATAATGCTTGTAAATAAGTATCAGTGTAAACATTAAACAATTCATTCCTTGTTCGAAAATACAGTATTTTAGAGGGTAAGTAACAAATTTATATTTACAATCATCTCTTGGAAATAAAATATGATCACAGAAAGTGTTCTTCATTAAGAAAAATGGGCTTCAAATGCAGGTACCAGAGAAAAAGAAAAAAAATGCAGCAGTTGAATCACTTTTTTCTCCCTTTCATTCACAAAGTATCACTACATTTTCTAGACACTTATGACTTATGAGATGACAAAAAGGTGATGAATATTGCAAAGTTTATTCAACCAAATAAATAATTCCCCTTCTCAAGTATATAAACATATTTATTAAAAACTAAAAACAGCTCTACAACAGCACAAACAACGTTTGAAATAGAAGGGAATAAATAGCACTGATAAGTGAAAACTTGAGTTGCAACTATCGGATTGAGAGCTGACCTACAAGACATAGGATAGAATAACTGCATATCCATTGAGGGGCATGCATGTTGAAACATTCAAGTATATCTCTCTTTTATACTTAATTATGTCTCTCTACCTCACTACAGACATTTGCTTTCTATAAATTATCCATCTCCAATCCACATTGACTAGGGCGTTGAAGGCCCTGACCTTGTTCTATTTCTCAGGACACGTTGCCAAAGATTAACTCAGTGCGACCAGCTGAATGGGCAAATTATCATTCATCAACCACCAACAAACAGAATTAATCTTCAATATCCAACCAAAGATAAAAAGGTAAATATTTGGGATCTTTGTGTGCAATCAATGAAAGAGTAAGTTCCACCAATGACAGACCGACATTACAAATTCCGGTACTACCAACCAAATGGTTAGATGACTGGTTCAGTGACAACCAGAGAGAGAATCAAAGAAAACTGTAACCAACTAGAACATCATGCAAAATTTCATTCCTTTATAATTTTATACATTATGATAATATCTTTTGCTACTTTTACCTCCCTCCTATGAGTCGATATCCTGATCATTTACAAGCACAAAGTCGTCCCCATGGGTACTAGCATGAACGGTAACTCAAGAATATTTACATAACCAAAGTTACAATAAAATTAGTTGATTGAGGACATGATATACCGATCGTACATTAAACCAAAAGCGAAACTCAGGACATTTGGGGAGGGCAAAAAAAAAGAACCTTAGAAGCCTCATTGTGCTTCTTGCTTTTGGCGAATATGGTCCTGTAAGGGGGGGAAGCAGCAGCAGCAGCAGCAGCAGCAGCAGCAGTAAGAGAAGAAGAATAATAAGCACTGTAATAGAAGGGGCTACTTCCAAAGCATGACTGGGAAATCAAGGACAATGAAGATGATGTGACAGTTTTCATAGCCAGCGCAGGATCTAATTCCTTCTACATATCGTTCCCAATTTCAGGTCCACTAACATAATACTAACAGATACGATCCATCTCCATCTTCGAGATTTCTAAAATTCTCGATCCTCAACTTCGAAGCTTACACTGTTACACATTTCTGATCAAAATGGATGTTTGGGGAATGATGATCCTTGTCGAGATAAGTGGATGATATTTGAAGCCCTCAACGTGAGGCTATTTTCTTTTCTTTTCTCTTTCTCTTCTAAAAAAATCCTCAGAGACTGGCGTGAAATTTGAGTGTTCGAATTAGTTTATTTTAAATTATTTTAAGTAATCCATTCCAATGACCTAATGTTAAATCATCACATTACCTAGTTGAAGTTAATTACAAGTGTGTTGTTGCCATTTAATAAATTAAAGTTTTTATAGTTAAACCGTTCATCTCCTTTCATTTGTTAAGTAAAGGAGTTTGAGGTAATTTCATTATAAAATCTAATTTCAAATTGGCCTTTGCAAACTTAAGAGTGGTAAAGTTATTTCAAAGTCCTAAATTATAAATATATATACATGAATATATGTATTTGGGAGATTTTTGTGTCTTTCTCCCAAAGTTTTTTCTTCTCAAATAGTTTTTTTACAAGAAGATCAATTATATTGAAATGATGTAGCTTATACAATTGAATATCACGTATAATGACTTACATAAATGTACTTTTGCAAGCCTAATGCAAACACGGTATAAATACGTGGAATTGGATTACAACTCGGTAGGAGAGCGTGTTAATGCTAAATATTAAAATACCTGAACTAGCATATCTTTTCACAAAGACTCTTGATGCTCCAAGATTTTAGTTTTTTTAAAAAAATTGACAGAAATGCTCCAAGCTTTTAATATTTTGCTGTAGTCTCACAATATTCTATTGTGTCCGTTTGAAAATTCGTTGAAAAAGTAATTTTACACAAGTCGAGATAAAGATGTGAGAGGAGTTTTATCTTGACTTATGTACAATATGAAAAAAAAGTGAATAATAAGTGTTCCCAAACAGGCTTATTGTCGTTTGGCTTGTAGTGGGCTAGACCGGCCCAACATTAGGCCCAATAATGACATAAATATGGCTTAGCATTACTCTAGTATGTAATTATTGTATTTTTGATATTTCCTTACTACTATTTAATACATCAATACAGGCAACAAATGTTTAGTCCGGCCAAAGAAGCTAGCTCTTTATAGTATCTACCTTTGGTATCCAATGCACTATAAAAATATTCAATTCAATGAATTCTTAAATATTATGATGGCTCTTATGAATCCATGTTTCTTTTACTATTATTCCATCAAATCATGTAACGAAGTAAGCCAAATACAGAAGTACACAACAATTTGACTTGACATTACCGGTGAAGTCAACTAGTAATCTCCTTTTAATTACAAAATTGATTGAATAGGTATTTTTAAGAGTAAAGTAGCATTTTTACCACAGAAATATACACGTTTGATAAAATTCGTCCCGGAAGTTTATAAAACGTAGCATTTTTCACTTAGAGCAACATATCTTTAACGGACGGTTGTCTTCGTTCGAATGATGCATATGTTATCCGAATGAAGGACACTAACTGCATATTTAAAAGGTACGATATAGGAAGTGGCCTTCATTTAAATGAACCGTCGTTCAAATGAAGGCCACTTCCTAAACCGTACCTTTTAAATATGCGGTTTAGAAAGTAGTGGATTTCGGTTCATTCGAATGGAGTCCACTACTTTCTAAACAGTTGCCTTCATTCGAATGAATTCATTTTAATGAACCTAGAGTTCATTCGAATGAAGTCCACTACTTTTTAAACTGCACATTTAAAAAATACGGTTTAGAAAGTGACCTTTTTCGAACGAACCTATATGAAGTCCACTTTCTAAATTGTACCAAAAAAGTGCGGTCTAAAAAGTGTAAATTCAAAACAATGTAAATTTTTCGTTTCATCTTCAAAATTGACAAATCACCTATCGTTGGAAAGCCCTTTAAGTCTACTTTCAAATGAAATGAGTTTGAAATCAATTGGATATGTGGTTTAAGAGATATCATCAAAAACTCAAACATATAACAGGAATATGTTTATTCTTTATATATGTTCGGTTTTTTTATGATAACTCCTAAACCACATATCTCATGGTTGTGAAACTTATCTCATTTGAAAGTAGACTTAAAGGAGGTCATTAACAGAATTTGAAGTTCAAACAAAGAATTTACAGCGTTTTAAAGTTTAGATTTAAGACGGTTTAGAAAGTATGCTTTCTAAACCGTTTATACAAAAAACGATTTAGAGAGTTCAAATTCATTCATATGAGTTTTAAGTTCATTTGAATTAGTTTAAAGTTCACAAAAAATAAATGATTTAGAAAGTCTAACTTCAAAATAATGTAACTTCTTCATTGAAACTCCAAATTTGACAAATGACCTATCTTTGGAAAGCCCTTTGAATCTACTTTCAAATGAAAGAAGTTTGAAATCAATTAAATATGTGGTTTGAGAGATATTATTAAAAAACTGAAGATATATCAGGAATATGTTTATTCCTGATATATCTTCTGTGTTTTATGATATCTCTCAAACCACATATCCCATGATTATGAAATTTATCTCATTTGAAAGTAGATGCAAAAGGATTTTCATTGATAGGTCATTATTGAAATTTGGAATTCAAACAAAGAAGTTACATCATTTTGAAGTTTAGACTTAAAACGGTTTAGAAAGCATGCTTTCTAAACCCATAGTCTAAACATGTGCTCTATGGATCTGGCCATTCCACTTCACTTGAACGGTTAGCATTGTGGATAGCTACTAGTTATATGAGACAACTACAACCCATGGGTTCAATTAGATAAAATAAGGCGAGGGAGTTGCAACGGAAACTCAGTGATTAAGAAAAGTGCTAATGTGGTTATTGATCCTATAAATTTCAGGATCATTGTGATGTAATCTCTATGATGATGATATTGATATTGTTACATATATGTATATTTTGTGAAATGTGGATAGAGTTGCATGTGTGAACTGTTTGGAAAAGTGAGTGTTAATTGTAAAATTATTTTTATGTAATTAATTCTTCATCTCTCATAAGCATTCGCATGTATGCCTTTTAAGTTGATTTGCTGATTACTGAGACTTTTTTCTCACCATATTGGTATTACATTTTTCAGATGATAGCTCTAGTGCAGGAAATTATGGGAAGGCTCTGGAGCTTAAGCTGGCTATAATCCTTGTATAACCTCTTCCTTTTTGTTTATGCGATGAATTGATGTATATTGCTGCTACAATAGAGCTCATCCTTTTGTTGCATTTAATTAAATATTCGAATTGATATTTGTTGTTAAGATATTATTAGAAGGTAAGAGGCATATCGCTGTTAGCACTGTATTATTTTGGATGGATCCATTATGTTGAATGGAGACTATTTGCTGAAATATCATTCATGTAGAACAATTTGGCAATGAGCCTTCAATTGGTTTGTTGTTTGGATTTGAAAAATTGATTTATTCAACTTATTATTAATAGTTAAATCCTTAAAAGTGTTGTTTATTGAGTTAAGTAACCAGTCTAAAAATCCCGTTGTTACAATAGCACTTCCAATATTCAACTCATAACAAATCAAGGTAGCCTTTTGAACTGCAAGAAGTTCAATGACAAAAGCATTTTGGGCATTGACCACACCACCAAAAGCCCACTGAAAGGTACCATGAGTGTCACAACATACAATTCCAACAGCAGCAGACCGATCGACAGCAACAAAAGATCCATCAAGTTAATCTTCAAGCAACCTGTGGAGGAGGTTTCCAAGTGAAAGATCGAGTTGAAGGACTGATAGAACTTCATGGTAATTCATTTTTAGGAAATTTACCATCAGGTATCAAGTAACACAATTAATGAACAAAAAGTTCTAAAGATTGTCAAAATTATTATCAGGTTCTAACAGTAGTTGGTCTGATTGTAAATAAACACCACCCCATTCCTTTCTTTCCAACCAAACCAGTAAGGAAACATCGTAGTCATTCAACTGACTATTATGGCAAATGATGTTGCTAAACCATAAATCAAAAGAGTGTATAGTATCCTGATCAGTACGTAGAGGCAATTAACTTTCAAACCAAATGCATCGCACCCATGGGCAAAAGAATAGCAAGTGTTCCAATGTTTCTGACTCTGATAAACAAATGGGATAAAGGGGATTTGGAGTGCAATGCTGTTTGAAAAGAGCAGACTTGGTGGGCATCGCTTTTGAACAACAACGCCATACGAATTGGATGATGCATGGAAGAGATTAGGGCTTGTTTGGGAATCAGGTTTGAAACTTAGGTTTCACAGATTTCGAGGTAAAATCTAGGTTTTGAAAAGTGATTTATGTTTGGGAAGTTATAGCTTTTACGGATTCCGAGGCAAAAAGTGGGTAGGAAAGAGGAAAGTAAGAAAGAGAAAGAGAGAAAAAGTAGGAAAGATAAAGTAAGAAAGAGAAAGTCTAGATTTCAAACTGAGATTTTATAACCTAAGTCACAAACAAGCCCTTAATTTTTCAGAGTCTAGTCCAAAATTCCTTAGACAGAGTGAAAGATGGGTCAGGTTGACTAATAAAGCTTCCTTCAAGTGAGTGGGGGTATAAATCACTTGAAACTTGAAAAAGGATGACAAAAGAAGAAGAAATCACTTGAGAAATGACTTGTAGATTGAACCAAAAGGAGTAAATTTGCTTGGCCGATCAAAAAATATATTGTATATTTGCTCTGGCTGATACTCCAGAAACTATAAATAAGGTATTGAAGTTCAAAATTCTCGAGAAGTACTTCAATTTACGCTCTCAGTGATCGATATACATCGCTGTTTAGCTCCCTTTTGAATTTTAGATCGAGATTTGAGACCTCATTGATCAAATTTCCTCCTTCCTTCTCTCACAAAATCAAGCAATGGCTTCCCCAGTTACCGACGTTGTGTGCGTCACTGGAGCCAATGGCTTCATCGGCTCGTGGTTGGTCCGAACCCTCTTGCAAAACCCTCGATACGCCTCCATACATGCTGCAATATTCCCCAAATCTGACGCCTGTCACCTCTTCGGACTCCACCCTGATGCCAAATCCCGAATCAAGCTCTTCGAGGTCGATGTGCTCGACGCCGCCGCCGTCACCCGTGCTGTTGAAGGTTGCTCCGGTGTTTTCCATGTGGCATCTCCTTGTACTCTCGAAGACCCCGTCGACCCACAGAAGGAACTGGTGCTTCCGGCGGTTCAGGGCACTCTGAACGTTCTAGAAGCAGCTAAGAAGTTCAACGTGAAGCGTGTCGTCCTCACGTCCTCTATTTCGGCGATGGTCCCGAACCCTAATTGGCCTCCAAACAGGCCCTTCGATGAGTCCTCTTGGACCGACCTTGATTACTGCAAGTCGCGAGCGAAATGGTACCCGGTGTCGAAGACGCTTGCGGAGAGAGGCGCGTGGGATTACGCGGAGAAGAATGGAATTGACGTGGTGGCGATTCATCCTGCGACGTGTTTGGGCCCTTTGCTTCAGAATTCGCTGAATGCTAGTAGTGCCGTGCTTCAACAAATGTTTGCCGGATCGAAGGATACGCAGGAATATCACTGGCTCGGAGCTGTGCATGTGAAGGATGTGGCCAAAGCACATGTATTGCTGTTTGAAAACCCAAATGCTTCTGGTAGACATCTCTGCACCAATGGCATCTATCAGTTTTCTGATTTTGCCAACAAAGTGTCCAAGCTATATCCTGATTTCCCTGTCCACAGGTTTGCATTTTTCTTCCTCAGTTTTCATTCCTTTTTGGGTTTATTAGCAAGTGATATGGTGTGAAGATGAAATTTGACTTAGTTTGAGAAGTGGGTCATCCACTTTGATTATTCTTTTTTATTATGGCTGTTGACTTTGAGAATCATACCTAACAAACATGACTAAAATAAGCAGTGTCCTCTACTATGGATTACAGAAGCTTGCATGAAAATGACTAAAATAAACAGTGCCCTCCACTATGGATTACAGAAGGGCTTACACGAGTTTTACCCTTTTGTGGTTTAGTTACTCTCCATCTGTCATAAAGAGATACTTGTTTATCTGTCTGTCTATTGTTTATTTAGACTATATAATCCGATAATATGTAATTATTATTCAAAAATTAAGATTTGTAATTTGAGGTAGTTGGATTAATTTAAGGTGTAATCAGAGACTTCAATAAAACTTCTAGTCCTAGAACCATGTTGTCTTGTGAAACATTGGGTTGAGATTAATTTATATCTTTTTATTTGAGTTTTAAGAAATTTTGTTAGTTTAAATTTTTCTCTATTTTTCCCACGACCTGCTCCTTACTACCTTTACCAATTTTCTTTTAAACTTCTAAGAAGAACTTTGGTTTGGCCTACCACTATTGGACTTTGGAGTCATCTAGTTTTTCTTTCCATTCTGCAATGATTTCTGCTTTGGCTTGCCCCACTTTTTTATTATCTTGTTGGTCTTCCTTCCACTTGGATAAGAACTACTTTTCCTTTGATTTTCGCCACAAATTCCCTTCCACACTCATCACTGATTGATGTTGTAGGTGGTTCTTGAAATTTTTCATCTTTAGTTCATGTGTCCTGGAGTACATTATCGGTCTGCAGATAGACATCGATGATAAATTATACATATGTTTCTGAGACCTATACCATGTGTTTGTAATTATAGTTTGAGACTTTGAGTGCCTTATGTATTATTTGTTTCTTAGTACTATGCTTTTTTGTTGCTATGTTCCATTTAATAGCTAGCTTCCCTATATTAGGGGACAATATTGAGGGTTAGATTAAATGAGAACAATTATAGTGTTAGGAAGATACTAGGTGGTAGGTTACTGATATAATATTATCACTATTGACCATGGGCCTGTGACTTTTCCATTACACATGGGGTTCTATACTTGTATGGAAGAGACACAGGTTCAACGCCCGATGGAGTAGTTAGCTGAAATTGATGTAAAGTTGTGGTATGGGCTGGAGAGGGGGACACTGTACTCTTTTGCAGACGTTAATTGTTAGGGAAAATTATGGCAAAAAATCTATGTTTTCTAATATTTTCATAGAAGTCTCTCAGAAATTTCAGATAGGGCCATGGGAAGGACGAAATTGGTCTTGGCTGAATTTTCATTATTATACCAATGCCATAAAGTTATAACTTACATGAAAGTTTCCGTCACATTATAGAAATTTCATTAGTATGCTTGGGAAAGTTGCCACAAAGCTGTAAGAATGTTACTCTACTGTTTTGGCGATTAACCATCATGCTTTGAGCAAGTTAATCCAAGCGGCATAAATATTACCACCATGTTATGGGCAAGTTACCAAGCTGTTCAGAGAAGTTACCGCAAGATTATAGGAAAATGATCATCAGGGTTTAGGCAATTAGTCCCAATATTATGAGCAAGTTATCCTCAACTGATATAAATGTTACTAGTTACTACCATGATTCAGGAAAGTTACATCGCAGTTATAGCCAGGTTGCTTTCGACTTGTAGGAAATTTGCCAACATTCTGAAAGAAAGTAATCGTTACTTTTGTGGAAGTTCACGCTAGGTTATAGGACATTGGAATGTGCCATAAAAAGCAACATTACTTGGTATGTTATCTCAAGCTCGTAGGAGTGTCACCCTCAATTTACGAAGATGTAGCTTGGAGAATTTACAACTGGGTATTGCAAAATTTACCATCAGGTTTGAAGTTTATTTATTTACCTCCATTGTTCAGTAGCATTTCTATATCTTTTCTGTAATGTAACTTGGAGTAACTTGCTCAAACTGTGGTGATTCATTGCTTCACCTATGTAATTGCTTTTAATAATCTTGAAGTAGCATACTTAAATATGTTAGTAATGTTTCTATAATGTCGTAATAGCTTTCCTATAATCTAGTTGTAACATTTCGCAAGTTTAACCTAAGGTCACTTTCATCCTTTCCAAAGCTTCATGTAGCCTGATGTGTTGTATATTATAATTTTTAAAATACTTCTTTTGTAAATATTAGAATATTTAGGGCCTTCATAACAAGTTTCCTCAATTATTTTGCACCTTGAGAAGACGCACTGATAAAACCTCCTCATGAATAGTGAGTGTATAAATTACACAAAGACCTTGAATTTTTTATTCTTATGCTCTGTGTTATATCCATGTTCTCTTTTATGGTCAATGCTTAATGAGGCAAAAGAAATTCAATTTAGGACTAGGAAAGGCGTGGGGTTTGGCAGGTATCTTGATTTATGATTCTGAAAAAATCGTTCACAAGTCAGGAAACACTGCATGTTAGGTGAAATTAGGGTAAGAAATTGGTGAGAAGGAAGAAGTGTACTGTAATGCCACCTGAGGAATCTTGACTGTAGCTCTTTATTTGTTACTAGTTATTCAAAATACCTGGAATTCAAATTTATGATTTAAAACAATTAAATAATGATTGCCTACTTAAAACGACATGTTTAAATTGAATGGGATCATCTGCATATAAGTTATTATAGTCTATTGTGAGCAATCATTAATTTGATGACTTTATGTTCAAAATTCTTTACCCCCTTAAGAGGTGATGGTTCCCCCTCCCCTTTTTTCTTTTCCCTTTTTTTGGGTGGAATTGTTCTCATCTTTTTTCTTTACTGGATAAATGTACAATGATTGGCTTGGAGCAAAGTTCATCCCAAGAACTGCTTTATTATAAAATGATTTCATGTTCTTTCTAGGCATGTGGGTGTAAGATCTGTTGGCAATGTATGTCAAGTGGGAAACAGCACAACCTGGATTTCTTTATTTAACAAAACTCAGATAAATCAACTAAATTGGGACTCATCATTATGTGCATTGTATATGATTGAGTTTTTTGTTCTTTTGTTCCACTAAATAAGTAAATTGTCACTTGGTTTCTTCCTCTTTTTTATTTTTATTTGGTATTGATTGAGTAGTATAGGGTATTTGATATTACTGACTTATCTAGATTTGAACAGTGGCGGACCCCACATAGGAGTATGCCCTATTAGTGCAATATTTTTTATCCTCAATACTTAAACTCGATACCTTACTTCGAGGGTTATATGCTATAGAGTTTCTTTTACTCCATCTATTGTTTTTAGATAGGAATTCCACTAAATTTTCAAGATGGGTTTTTTTATTCCTTAAATGATCAAGCATTTGGGATCACTAACTAATGTAACTTTTTTCCTCATTCATAAGTCTCAACTTAAAGACATTGCTTAGAAAAGGAATCAGATCTTTTTTTTTGCCCCCTCTTGATCCAACTAACATTGGTATATAGGATTATATCATGAATAAGAAATTCTAGAGAAATAAAAATCTTGAAAGAAAAGAGGACACGCTTGAGCCTCATGACTTAATCTGTGGATTAATTCACCTTCTGAGTGTGGATTTGAGATCAATGGTCTGTCTTCGTCTTCAGCATTACTCCCTCTGGTTCTTATTATTACAGATTTTTAATATTACCTGTTCAACATCATATTAATTCTTACTCTTTTTCTACCCTTATTTGATATAGGTATATATAGAGAGAAATATATAATGCTTATTGAAATTATGAAACTTCTTATAAAAATGATTGGGGAAACCTTTTAAAAGGTCCCCTGTATATAGAACCTATAGAACCAGTTGTGTAAATTTCTTTTAGAGGATTCAAATCTTACTGTCATAATGTGATGTGATGGCTCTCTGTTTCTAATAACTGACCATAACCACATGCAGGTTCCCTTCAGAAACACAACCTGGGTTGGTGGCATGTGCAGATGCCGCCAAGAGGCTCCTCGATTTGGGATTGGTGTTCACTCCACTTGAGGATGCTGTACGAGAAGCAGTGGACAGCCTTATATCGAGAGGCTTCCTTAAGCCTAAATCCTAGGCACCTTAGTAAATAAGTTTTTAAAAAGATAATTTTATTTGTAAAAAGTGGCACTCTTGTCCATGACTTTCAGTTTGAAAAAGTGGGAAAAGATACAATTTTTTTAATTATGTTACATTGTTTAAATTTAGTCTTATCCCATTAGAACGAGTAAGAGCTACATGCATCGCTCGTGGAACCGTGACATCTATAAAAAAACTAAATTCTTTGATACAATATTAATCGAAAGATCTCGTTTATACCTCATCAAATGTTCATTTCTATCTTTCTCTATCTCTACTTAGTAATGTTCACTTCTATCTTTCTCTATCTCTTCTTAGAAAACTAAGTACTAATTGGACTATCTTTCGACCATTTTATTATCAACTGATATCACTCTAATTTGTTCATGCATATGATCATTGCCAAAAAAAATTGGGAAAGTCAAAGAAATCAATTTTCCGTCCCTATGACCTAAAAGGACCCAACTTTGATTGGTGTTGTGTGTTTTCCTTGTAACTAACAGCTGGATAGGTTATTTCAAGTGAAATTGACAGACGGGTCCCATAAAACTTTATACGTTAAAGGGTAAAATTAACCTAACAGTTTTGTGAATGTGCTGATTACATGAAAGTTATTAAGGAGTTATTTTTAAGCCTGGAAGTTAAAAATGAGGGTATTTTTGTCCCTGTCATTAAAAATATTAGCATTAACTATTAAAGTTAACTAACTTTTTCATTAAGGGATCGATGGTTAAAGTTAACATTTTTAACTGTAGATGTGAAAATGCATTATTTTAAAATTTTTGAGTTTAAAATGACCAATTGATAAATTTAATATGATAAGTGCCTATTTGTAAAAACTTCCCAATTATTTTTGTCCATTATCCCAACTTTATGGTATCACAAACAGACTTTAAAAATCAAAATATGCCTGAAATCGTTTTCAGAGTTTTTGTTGATTTTTTAATAATAATTTTTGCTTTTTTTGGAGGCATTATTTCTACTCTTTCAAAGTTATCAGAACATTGCAAAGAATCGGTGGCACCTTTGAACAGCACATATGAATGATAACTTTGGCCTTATAAATTTCTTTTAAG
>JANTPZ010145837.1:0-18092 GCA_025593235.1 Vachellia pachyceras | reverse complement strand
TTAAATAATTATTTTAAATTATAACTACTTCAAATCATAAATCCAAAAGAAGGAAAATTAACCGTTAGTTCCCCTCTACCTTTCATTAGACATTTATTGACAAAATTCAATCGTTATCCAAATCTAAATCTTAAATTTTCATCTGATCATAATGATATTACTAAGAAAGAGAATATTGTTTAGAAAAATTTTTATGAAGGAAGTAAATTGAAAGGAAGTAGTTTTGGTTACCTAGTTGATTCCAAAATAAAATTCTACACCCAAGAGGAGCCGCCGGCGCCGCGTGCGAGAGGAAGAAGAGAAGCGCATGACCTAACAACTACTGCACGCCTGAGGCCTATATATATTTAGTGATGTTGATGAGGGCCCTTTTTATTTCTTTATATATATATATATATATTTAACTAAAAGGCAAAATCCCCTTTTATGTATATATTATTTTATTACTATTTTTTTTGTTTATTTATATACACACCCCATTAAGAGGCCACGTGCCTTCTTTTATATATAATTATGTATATGTATTGTATCATATTATAATACATTATATCATATTGTATTATATTATTTTCTTTTATATATATAATTGTTTTTTATATTTATTTAACTCAATTGCCTCACTTTTAATTCAAATGATTACCTAACAAATTATATTTAATATAGACATTATTTCTAATTAACAAATAAATCCTTTAAATAAATAATTATTTCTCAAAGATAATTAAATCCTCCCAATAAATAAAAAGATAGGATGTTACAGCTGAACCCGCTGAAATACAAGCAGATCCGCCCCTAATTAACGGGATGAGTTTAGTAGAAGAAGCTAACATCCTTCATAACGTGTTGAACCAAAATTTGAATCCATATTGTTATCCAAATATGTGAGCTTCCACCTTAATGTTCCAATGAACTCCACCAAACCCATCATGATTTATTGCTGGCCGTGCCCTCTTTTAGCTTTTGGTCAGAAGCTTCTTCTGCAACAGAAGCGCTTCGGACATGACGCGAATCCAAACGATCCATATAGCCCAAAAGCCACTTTGGCCACTCATCCAAACTCTTCCAATTAAATGGTATTATGTACTATTCTTCTTATTCATAATATAAAATCTACTACTTTATAATTTAATTTCTTCATTAAAATATGTTTCATATTAAGGATTGAAGAGTAACTATTTATCTCAGGTTTAAGTATTATTAAGTTGACATTAAAGTGATTTTTCTCCAACTAAAATAGATTTTTCTTCTAATGCATGTGTTGCGCATAGATTTTGTTTGGATTGATCATCATCACTATATATAAATCAACCCTTGATGCTCTCCACAAGAGAATCATCAAATATAAATCCGAAAGAAGTGGATGATTTAATTATGAACACATATTCAAAAGCAGAAAATTTTATTGAAAATACAAAAGATTAATACAATCTTTAATCCTTCAAATTTAAAATAAGTGGTTTTGATAATTTAAGAGGCAAAATGATCCATATTTTTATTAAATTATAGGGATTTATATTTTACATAAAATGAAACTTGAAGAACCAAAATCACTATATTTAAACTTAAAGGATTAAAGCTAAAATAAGAATAAATTTAATGGATTAAATATTTCATTAACCCAAATACAAACAGGTTATATATAGGTTAAGGTAACCTGTAAAGACTATCTTAGGATCAAAGAGCAATTGGGATATATCCCTATTTGTATGTTCTGCCATTTCATTCATGTTCTCCACTTCTTCCTCCGTTTGAGAACACGGTAGAGAAGTACTTTTACGCAAGTTGAGGTAAATATGTGGAGGAGATTATCTCGTTTTGCTGAAAAACATTGCTGAACGTGCTTTTGAGGAGTAAATAAGCTTTTTCAAACAAGTAATAATCAAAGCTCCAACGTTTCTCCCTCTTTGTATATTTCCTTCATAGCAATAATCAAAGCTCCAACATTTCTCTAGACTATACTCATCTTCTACTTTAATCTTTTTGAAATCCAACCATAACATTCTCACGTTGTTTGTGGGAAAAATTGTTTTGTTTCTTGGGTATAGAAGGCGGCACATGGATGATGGGAATTTTTTTCAAGTCACTTTAAAATTAAAGCATGTGAAAATAAAATTGAAAATTGGTAATCATCACTGAGCACTAGAGTTATTCAAATAAAGCATAAAATCCAAAGTGTGATATATCCGAAGCTTATTTAAATATGTTTAAGATAATTTTTTCATTCAAATGAGGAATGAGAATGATTCGAATGAATCTTAAAATCTAAAGTGTGATACGTTTATTGTTTATTCAAATATGTTGAATATAAGTTTATGATTCAAATCATGAACAATAATTATTAAAATGAATCTTAAAATTTAAAGTAAGATACCTCTAGAGTTTATTTGAATATGTAATTAGAGAACTTGATATAATGAATATAAGAGTTCTTAACACTTAAACTAGTGATTGAGATTCAATCATAACTCTCGTATCCAATAATTCACTCTACTAATCCTTAATATATAAAATATAATGAATTATCAGAAATTAGAAAAAATAATTATAGAATTCAGGGTAATTTCCTTGAAGCACTTTTTTAATTTTAATACATTAAAATGAAAATAAAGTTGGAACATGCTAGTGCATTTGAGGGAGTAATTAAAGGAGGTGTACGTTTTGCCAAAAATGTCTCGAGCGGAATTAAATGAGCAACGAAAGTGCGGGAAACGAGCAACTCGTGTCGTACGAGTCCGATGAAAGATCCAATTTAGAGTGTGCTTTTCCGTGTTAATATAAGACACATTTTTCATATTTATTAATTTTCTCTCAATCTACTTCTTATTAATTAATATAGATATATATATATATATATTTGTATAATATGACTCATTTCTTTCGAAAATTCTGTTTAATCATATAAACAACTATAATTCTGAAATTTTGTTTAATCATATAAACGATTGTATATTGGAAAAGATAAGTAAAGTATACTTCACAGGTACACAAAGAAAATTACTCCTATTTTTACTCTAAGACGAATATTTTGGAAAAAGTATCTCCAATTTATATAATTAATTAACTTACTTAAGATACATGGTTTTTAATTTATTAATCGACATTACCGAGTTTTTTATTTATTGTTCGTAAACTTTTTTTTAATATTTATAGCAACATGCAAGTATAATACAAGGGACTATTTTTGTTGAAGGTAACGTGGGGCACTAAATGGAAACTTTTCTCAATATGAATTGGAGTTGCAAAATTATTTATTGCTTTTTACTGTTTTTTGACCATTTTTATTTTTCATCATTTTCTTATCACAAAAAATTTAGATGAATTGGGCTTAGGAACTCATGATTTTCTGGATTGTGAGCTTATTAACGAGACCAACCTTTGTTGGTTTCTTTATACTTTTTAAAATTTTCATTTATTCATGAATTATAATAGGGTTAGGGTATGGAAAAAACCATGAACTTTTATCAAAAGTTCATTCAATACTATATACTTTTCACAAATGCAAAATGTTGGAAATTATGTCATAGGGAAAATTATTGTACTACAAGTATTTTAATTAATGAATTATTCATTTTCTATTATCATAATATTTATATGTTTGTTGTGATAAATTGTCCTTCGATAAATCACAATTAGGGGAGAGCAACGGGCGAGTTGGGCAACTTGTGCCCTAGCCCGTTACCTGCTCATTAAACATTTCGCGGGTACTGGCATAAACCCGGTTAAGCTCTTTTAGATGGGCTGCCCATAAACGGGCGGGTTTTGAACAGGTACGGACAGCCCGTTTTGAATTCCTTCACTGGTGTAATCTTCCCCTCTCCAACCTAGCATTTGTAAAGCCCACTATATTTATAGCTAGACAAGGAAACTAGAAACTTCTTTGAAGAATAAGTCCCTAGTCAAAAACAGATAATAAAACCTCAAGAAACATGAAACTAACCAATTTCTCAAATGCTTCTTTTATTACACTTTCAAAATCTTCATAAGAAGTGGGAACAGCAGCTCTTGCATCCTTTAATGCTTGATTCTTCGCTTGAGCAGACTCCATCTCACCACCACTTTTAGCTCCCTGATTTGTACAAGTTCCACTGAGAATTAGAAATGCTCTTTGATTGAAGCTTAGTAAAAAATCATGGAATAGTGACGTACATCATGACCAAATTGTACTTCTAATTTGAAGAGTTGTGCACAGGTTCCACTGACCTAGGCACAAACTGGTTTACTCACTTTCCCCTGTTTTAGGGCTTCAACTACGGAATATTCATCACGTCCACCAAGTTCTCCAAGTACAACAATCATTTTAATCCTAGGTTCCAAACAAATCCACTCCAGTCATTGATGGAAAAAAAGAATTCTCTTATTCTAATCAGCTACCCATGGTTTGTACATACAATATGTGCTATGAAATCCCTCAAGAAAAAATAAGCAGTTTACCTGTGGAATGTTGTTAAATCTTAACACGTGATCAAAAAGTGTGGAACAAGGGAAAACATCCCCTCCAATGGCAATGCCTATAACAAAACAAATACACTCAACATGAGCATAAAAATGCAAAAGGATAAAAGCCAGGGGGAAATCCTCATCAGTAACTTCATAAATTCCATCGGTGACACGGGCGATTGTGTTGTATAATTCATTGGACATCCCACCCTATTGTTCATAAAGGTTGTCTTCTCCAAGAGCCATCATTGTATGTATTACACAATGCAAATATATGAAGCTCAGCTCCAAATAATCAAATCAAGAAACTTCATAAAAGGTGAGCATTTGTTCAGATATCCAAGAACTTCACATCTATTTAATACTAAAACCACAAGTCCTAAACACAAAACAAGTGAGACTTATGGGAAACTTCTCAGGGATACGCCTATGTTAGATGAAGGAAAACTTCTCAGGGATACCCATGAACTAATTTTCATATGACCCATTAACATAATCCATAGAGGCATAAAACCAAGCCACGATGTTGATTCCAAAACGCCGAACCATAAAGATGCTAACAATTGAAGCACCAAGGCCAACAATTAAGAATAGCAAGACAAATTTAAGCAACCTGAAGTTGAAGACTTGAAGAGCAGCAGCCTTGAAGTTGAAGAGCAGTAGACTTGAAGCTGAACAAAGGTATGAGATGACAAAGCTGAACAAACGAAGTCGAAAATGAAGGTGAAGATGATGCTGAGCACATGCACTCGGTCTGAGATGAAAACAAAGGTGAAGTTGAAGCTGAGATCGCAATCGCAAAGACGCAAACGAAGTCTAAGACAGAACTCTCAACTGGAGCTGGGAGCACAGGCACTCAGTCTTGGTAGCGTCATGGCAATCGAACGTCAATTATGGATTTAGGGCATAGGCACAAATGGCATGCATGGAAGTTGGGAGAAGCAATTAAGCAAACATTCAAAACCAATGTGGGCAGGGTAGGGGTAGACGTAAGGTGGGCTCAGATTTTGGGACATTTTCAGATGGGCATGTGGCGAAGGGTTTGCAAAAAAAAAAATACATATATGGGCGGGCTACGGGCAGCCCGTTGGCATACCCGTAGCCTGCCCGTTATTTTTTAAATGGGCGGGTTTTTTGCCCGCCCATAACAGGCCACCATTGGGCAGGCCCAATCTGGGGATTTTGCTCCGGGTACGGCGGGTTCCGTGGGTAAGGGGTTTTGTGCTCTCCCCTAATCACAATGACTATCCTAAATGTCCATGTCAGTCATCTATGTAAGAATAAAGATGAAATAAAGTTATTATGACTTTGAAATGTATGGAGATACTAGTTAAAGTCATAGGCATTTATAAGAACATGAGGTATTGGATCGACCTGCAGTGAGAAAGCTACATGGTTTTGTGTTATAAGCTTGTATAAAAAACGACTATGTCACTATACTCATTGACTTGAGATCATCATGGATTCCTACATGAGAGTCGCTCAACTTTGACTTATTCAAAAGTCACTTTTGACCAAGTGATGATAAATGCTAAGTTCGAACTTAATGGATTTCATATAAACAAATATGAGTGGTCAATATATGATTTGTTTATCATGTTGGTAGAGAGATATTGTTGCACCCCTCAATAAGTGAGTCTAAAAAATATATGGCCATACTGTGATGGAAATGTAGTTACATCTATGTAGTCAAATTGCTCATGGATTGAGAAAGCAAATTGTCAAGAATATGAGGATGACAATCTCCAATCCTCATCTTTAATCAAAATATCATGTAACAAAATGGATGTGATGTGGTTGTACAACAAGTTATATCGATTTACATATCTTCATATGAATTGAGTAATCGTAATATTTTGTCAGAGGCCACTTACAACTTGTGGGCTAGTATAGTTACTAGGCCACTACTAGCTTCATATGCACACAAAATGGTCCAGTAAGAGATAAAATGTCCAAATTCATTGAATTAAGATTAAATGACTATTCTCGGGAGGATATACATATATGTAAATTTGTTTATATATTTATATATGATAAAGATATAATATTTTAGATTTCTTTATGTTGACTGATATTTAGTATTTTGGATGTTGTAGTGAAAATTAAAAATTTAAACTACTTTGAAATCTTTTCATTCCCCACCGATTTAACTTCGAACTGATCTACTGACTTTTAATCCACTGTCTCATCCAGATTATAGGTCGATCCGGGTATGATAACATTGCTTGTTATTTATAATACATTTTTGAAATATGTCCGATATTATTTCTCTTAGTTATAACCTAATTGCAATTCTCCACACCGAGGCTCAGATGCTGTTCAAATTATGCCTATGCATAATATATTACAATTACACCTGCTAATGGACATCCCACACATAGAGAATCCAATGGTATTTTTTTTTTAAAAAAAAAGATGTTTTGTAATTTAATCTTTTCTTGCAGAGATGACATGTTCTTAGAGTCGATCAACCCAATGCAAAGAATAGAAGGTAAGCTTGAACAATACCA
The DNA here is from genome assembly GCA_025593235.1 of Vachellia pachyceras. Classification (NCBI taxonomy): domain Eukaryota; kingdom Viridiplantae; phylum Streptophyta; class Magnoliopsida; order Fabales; family Fabaceae; genus Vachellia; species Vachellia pachyceras. The sequence goes on along the minus strand of JANTPZ010145837.1, from coordinate 11,145 downwards.
AAAAAAAAAACAGAGAAAAGAGCTTCTCCACACACGCATGAGACAGACAACACACATTAATTCATTATCATCCACTCATTCCAGATTGGTGTGACGAGATCGGACGGCTTCGGGGGTCTCGCCCAAGGTTACACCCAACTTGTATACAACCATCGCAAACAAAGCCCCTTCGTACACGCTCCCCATCGAAAGCAACGGTCGAGATTTCCCCTCACCTTTGTCCTTATCATCGACCATCGTCTGCGCCGCCACGTATGCCACCACGCTCGCGTGCTTCATGCACGACCCACTCTCCGGCTGCGCCGTCAGCAACAACACTCTCCCGCCGTAGGATCGCGCCACGGAGCAGATGGCGTCGACGGTGGAGAATCCGCCGGGGCCTGCGGAGGCGACGAGGAGGTCACCGGCAGTGATGGGAGGTGTTGTCATGTCGAAGACGAAGTGAGTTTTGAGGCCGAGATGAGCCAGGCGCATGCAGAGGGCTTTGAGCATGAGGCCCTCGCGGCCGACGCCGTAGAGAAAAACAGCGCCGTTTCTAGCGGCGACGGCGGCAAGCTCGATGACCAGTAGGTCCAAGGGTGGTGAGTAGGGTTTGGTGGGCTTGGAGAATATGGACGCGATGTGGCTGCAGATGTGTGTGGCTAAGGAGGAGGCTCCTTCTTCTGCAGGATGAGAAGCCATTTTCGCTCCCTCTCTCTCTCCGAGATGAATTGAGAGGCTAAAATAATAGTTTCATTTAGGCTTTGTTTGGTTGGGGGAAGGGGATGGAAGGGGAAGAAAAATGATCCCTTCCCCCCATTTGGTATGAAAAATTGGAGGGGAGGGAAGCTAAAATTTGGCTCCTCTATCCCTCCCCTCCCCTTATTTTACATCCCTCCAAAATGGGGTTTTTTGGAGGGATGCAAAATATCATGACTAATATGCCTTTAATACTCATTGTCCAACTCATCACACTCTATTTTTCCAATCTTCATATCTGCTTCACTGTTCGTGGATAGGATTGATGTGGGTAGAGAACAAATTTTTCTAGTCTTCATTTTTCTAGTTCCTGAGAATAAGTTTTATTTTATTTGAAATACTTGAAAGCAACAATATGGGCAGAGAATGAAGAAAAGAAATTATTTAAATCCTTTTCTTAATTATTTAAGTAAATTATGAGTGAAGTACCTTAATAACTATTTCAATTAATTAAATAGAATGAGTGATTAATTTTTATGAGTGAAAACTAATTTCAATAAATTGTATAAGTAAATAAATATAAATCAATATATAAGGGTAAAATGGTAAATTGGTTATTAACTTCCCTCCCTTCCCCTCCTGAACCAAACAAAATATTATTAAAAATCCCTCCCCTTCCTTCCCCTCTAATTAAACCAAACAAGGTAACCTTATATCATTACATCCCTTCCCATTCCCTTCTATCCATCCCCTCCCTTTCCCCTCCCTCAAACCAAACATAGCCTTAAGCATTAGCAGTGAAGGATTTTTTTTAATTTCTTTAAGAAAATTACCATGAAGCCTAACAAAAAAGACTTAATCAACAGTGGCCCATTAAAAAGTTTATTTGATACGCCCATAGAATTGTGGTAAAAATTTTAATCAATATACATTTACATTCACAATGTGAAAAGACACAAATGACTTTCTTTGAAAACCCCAGTCATTGCCAATCCATTGCGAATCCAAATATCCTCCTTCGCCGTTGTCCTCTCTTGGCTTCATCTTTCATTGCCGTCGTTGATTATTTCAGGTAGAAGGCGTAGGTTTTTTTTCAGAATGAGGTTGATGGGTAAAATGGTCAAGAGTATGAGTTCTATAGAACTGAAACTCATAGTAAATCAGTCCCTATAATTTTAATTTTCTAAAACTTCAAAGCCTATTCCCAACCCATTTCTGACTAATCCCTTTAAACGTTTAGAATTCAAATATTTTTTCATTTCTTAATAAATACAGTTTCATACTTTGAACTTGCGATCCTCTTGTAATAGGTGAAAGGCAACTTACTACCTTAATCAGCATTTTATTGGTAACTATTTTAAACTTCATCCCTGATTTTATAAAAAGATATGTAATTTTATTTAAAAATACAGGGAGTAAGTTAAAATTTAGAAATTGAGTCACAATTAAATCAAAACTATACGGGTAAAAAGATTAATTTACCCAGAAATAAAATTAATTGAGAAATTATGTTTCTAAAAGCTCAATTGCATATTATAGAAGCTCATTTGCATTTACATATTATAGAAATTTGGTTGCATATTGATACAATGCGCATGTACCATTATGTAATTAATATGACAATGGAGAATTTATCTCCAATTCTCCCTATTTATTTATATGTCATTCTTTTAAAAAAATTCGAACATTGAATCATCACAATCATTGCGACAAATTCGTTGATCCCTTGATACATTAAATGGGAAGCCTTCGTATGATTTGTGAGGCTAAAGTCCATTGTGGTACACCAAAGTAGGTGTTGATTCCATAGTTCTCATTGTGCTTGTTTGAAAAAGCTTTTTACTCCCCATAAGCACGTTCAACAGTGTTTTTCCATAAAACGAGATAATCTCCTCTATATATTTACCTCGACTTGCGTAAAAGTACTTCTCTATAACGTTCCCAAACGGACACATTGGTTGTAATTAGCATGATCTTTTTCCCCTTGTTATAGAAGGTTTGGTTGAGCTCTCCCACTATAACAGTACATGTGGACTGACTTAGCCTATCAAACAAATTTGTCTCAACTTAGACTGCATTAATAAAAGGGTTGAGTTTAGCGATAGGGGTTACTTTCTTACAATGTATTGGACTAATGTTTGAATCCTTAGTCCTACACAACGTGATGAACAAGGTTTGAATCCCTGTTGAGAGACGTACTCACATTTAATACTCAACAGTATCTCAAATAAGATTGCCTTCTATATACAAATACCTGTGCTAGGAAAACTATGTAACATGAAAAATATGTGTGCATGCGCAATGAAGGTTGGTTTCTGTATTCTCACTGAAAAATGGAATGGACCACATAGGAGAAGTTCTTGACATTGGAATGGTGAATGAGTTGAACCAAAAAGAATAACAACTTGCTAGGAATCAAACTCACAAGCACTGTATTAGTTTAATGAATGCAAACTAACATCAATTTCTTTTTCTCTTTATGCATTTTTATGCAATTTCTTGGGTTTTCATTTTTATATTTTTATTCTATATGTACAATTAAAATGTTCACATGCACGCAAACATTTATGGCCTCGTTTGACAACACTTCTGGAGAGTCCAAAAACTTGTTCAATAGTATTTTTCTGTAGAATGTGATAATCTCATTTATATATTTATATTGACTTACGTAAAAGTACTTATTTACCGTATTATCAAATGGGCCCATGTCAACTTGAAGTTGGAGCTTAAAACCTTATTCAAACGTGGCAGTGACAGTGACGTTCTCATCATAATCACACTAACTAGAAAAGAAAAGTTCAAATGAGTTCACTAAAAAGGAATTTTTGAACTTGTTCGTTTCCTTTTTCATTTTAGAGGATATGCATTAAATTGTTTGAAGTATAACTAAACTCATTACCTCTTACTTACTAATATTTTTATGCTACCACACTATTGAGTACATGTCCTAAATTTCTAAAATAGCTCAAACACAAAAATCTGTACATAGTATATGTTGTAAATTATTTCATTATTTTTTGACAAAAAATTGTTTATGATTATCTGCAAATGAAGGGAGAATAGTTCATTAATTTTTTAAGTTTCAGAATAAATCAACAATTAATTTTTTTAATGGATCTTAAAAGTCTTTTTAAGAGCCCTAAAACTTGACCAAGTCGTTTTAGATTTTGAAATGCCTCGTACCAACATGGGGTTGCATTTAATGCCGGAGTTAGAGTGTCTCAAGTGAACTTGATTGTCCTAAAAAATTATTTATTCAATTGAATCATATAAATTATTTCAAAATATAATATAAGTCATTTTTAAAAGAATAATTTGATTTATAATATAAATCATTTGTAGGAGATATGTTGTTCATTTTCCAGCCTTACTCCTTTAATTAATGTTTATACGTGACTCATTGTATTTTCTCTCCTCTTCAAAGTCTCATTTGATAGGAATGGAGTTGAAAAATACTTCAATTTTGGGTAGATTTAATTAATTAACTCCCATTTACCATTTATGATAAATTGTGTAATATATTGTTTATGTTATATTAGCCGTAATTATTACTTTTCTAATATAATTTACCATCAATGAAGTAAATATATAAAATGAATTATGTTTTGATTTGTCTCCATCCTTTGTAACATTGATGCAAATAGAGCCATTGTGATGGCAGGAACTGAAAAGAGTCAAATACAAACTTAGATCTCATTTCAAATTCCAAATCAATATAAATAAAAGCCAAGTTTTCTTTCCTGACTTGCTGAATTGTAGCTCTGGATACTTATGAACATTGCAATCGAAATCTCAAGCCCCAGAACAAAATGTTGGTTTATTACAAGTGAGATTTTGTATCAAGGAGGAAAAGTTGCAGACTTCAGATTTAAGCTAAATAATAAAAAAGCCAAATTTTATATCGCAATGCATTTTCAACTTTTTTGGTCCGAAAGCTCAAACTATGCCATTTCCCTGCGCCGTGAGCCCAGGATTTTACCGCTCTTCGCTGAAAAGGATCCCGCATCCACTGACCATTTTCCATTTCGAGCTTTGGATGCATTCCGCTATTAAAAGCCCTAGGTCAAGCGTCTATTGGCTATAAACCATCTCTTGAGTTTGAATCAAATCAAAGACCATTTTCATGTCGAAGCATTGAGATCCCTATCCAGAAGTACGATCTATGAACACAACAATGCTTCAATTACTTCTGTTCTATAAGAATCCATTACTCCACTTATCACTTGCTTCAACTCTTGCTTTCTTCCTTAATTTTTTCAATATCCCTCTTCTGTTTCTTTATGGCATACACTCTTACATCCACCCAGATAACTTCAATCAGAACAATGGCGTCTGAGCTGGCATTCGGCGACCCGGCAACTCTGGCGCCGCTTCAGGGATCGAGGGTTATCAATCTTCATCGTCAAAAACCAGTGCTGAGCTCAGGAAGAGGAAAAAGTCCAAGGAAAAGACCAACTTCGATGAAAACAAGGCGCAGATCTTTAGGCTGAAATTAGACCAGGATCATCTCCAATCTCGTCTCTTTGCTGATCAGTATGGCATTGCTTTTACCATCTTTATTATTGCCATTGCTTGTCTGTTGCTTCGCAGTTTCTTGGGTGTGTCAGAGAATTCTGGGTTTTTAGAAAGTGGGGTTTTTGTTCCTATTCTGTTTACAATTATAGGTCTGAGTATGTGGTTTTTGTTGCTAACGAAGATTACTTTTGAGAGGTCGGCATCTAGGAGGTCAGAAAAGCAATTGAGTGTAGCTTTTGGGGTTTCAGGATTTTTCATTGGCCTTTTAGTTTTTTCTGCAAATGCGTTCCCTTGTTTTTTGGACTTCGATTTTGCTCCAAATGATGGACATGGAAGGCTTTTTATTGCTGCTTTAATGGGATTTCTAGCTGCTTTTCTGTTTATTCCGGCTGCAAGAAATGCACGTTCATTGTGGCTTGGAACTGATCAGCTTCGTTGCAACTTATCTATGATAACTTGTGGATGGTTCACTCGTACAATTATATATGCAAGTCACATCTTAATTATACTTGTGGCATTGCTGTGGATTAGTCCATTGGCTGAAATTTTTGTAAACACTAACATCAGTGATGGTAAGAGGTCAACTACAATGAGTAATGTTGGCAATGCTGAGAAATTGGTGGGATACATAGGGTTATCACGTTCTGATTTTAATAAATTCCGCCGCTGGTGTTTGTTGGTGCCAAGTTTATTGCAGATCTTGGCTTTGCGTTCAAACCTGCAAATGTATCTCAATGAAGCTTTGTTATCTTGGTATCAAAGGCTCCATTCTAGTAAGGTTCCTGACTTGGACTATAGTAGGGCGAAGGTGTTTCTGCATAACCACTATTTATGCCTTGTAGCCTTACAGTTTCTTGCTCCCCCTATGCTGGTACTGCTCTTTCTTGGCATCTTTCATATTGATGACCGTGCCTTCAAGAGTTTCCCTCTGATACCTGGTATAATGCCTTCCTCTGCTTTTGTGAAAGAAGTTGCCTTGTTTATGGCCTGGTGGGTAACTCTTCTGTGGGCTATATTCTCATCAGTCATCCTTGTACTACATCGCCATTGTATTCTATATGTTTCTTGAGGATTTGGTCTCTTGGGGGTATTTTTCTTGGACATTTTATTGTAATTTGAATGCTTATATGAAATTTTGAGAAAAGCGTGTTTGTGTATCAGTGGATTTGAATGCCCATTCAAAATATCAGGTTAATGCAATTTAGCTGGATTTATATTTTTGTCAACTTGTTCTTCTTGGATTTGTTGCAACAGTTATGTGTATTCCCAAAACATCAACGACTCATTATGGTGTTTAGCTGGGGGCTCATGCAAGCTACTGAGATTAGTTTGTGCAACTTTCTATTCATCATTATTGTTGTTTTTCCGTACTCTTGATGAAAATGATACACTTTAAACATCCCTTCAGCTGTTCCTTTTCTCTTCATATAATACAATGGGTTAATGGGCAAAAATGCCCATATACTATTCTAAATTGTGCACCTAGCACCAAATATTATCATAAATGCATCCAATGGGGCAAAAATGCTGCCCGTTAATCACACAAAATGTTCGTTACTTTCTTTTTGTGGGCACCACCAATGGTCCACAGCTCTAACTCACCATCTCTAGTCACCTCCGTTAACTCTCTCTCTCTCTCTCTCTCTCTCATACGATCCAGTCGGAGGATGAAGAGCCGAGATTGCGGAAAGCAACCTTGCCATCCTCCTTTCCCTCTCTTCTGCCTCCCCCCCAAAAAAAACCCCTTTTTCAGCATCTTACTTTCCATATCGATTTCCCACTAAAAAGGGGGAAAAAGTGAGAGAAATCACGAAGGCTTTGCTCAGCACAATGGAAGAAAAGCATGCAGCTTTCGAATCAAGTGCTAGCAAAGTAAATGGGGTCTATGTCAGTCACACCAACAGCAACCATGGCTGGTAGAATGTCACCTACGTTAAGTTGCAAGGGAAGATTGTATAAAAAAAAAAAAAGTTGCAAGGGAAGACCAAGCCCACCAACAATTCTGATTCTAATGCAGATCCTAGTAGAATTTTTGCAAGTGAAATCGTGGCCGAAGTTTTCTAGTCATTGGAGCAACAATCAGAGGACCACAACCGGAGAATTCTCGAAGCATAGAGGGCGGCCAATGCCAGTGCTGTTGATGCTCCACTCAGATCGAAGCAATGGTGTGATTATGGTGATGACGAGTAAGATGAAGGTGGTGATGCGTCAGAGAATGGGAAAGTGGATGAAGTGAAGAAAGTGAAGCCAAAGAAACCCAAGGTGCCAGTGGCCAAAGTGGCTGTGGAGATTGGTGTGGCTAATCTGGCGGCCTTCCTTACGGAGGTATTGGTGCTGTGTTTTACCTTATCTGCCTAGTGGGTTGTGAATCACCCACAATTATGTGTTGTTTGTGTTTGATCTGTTGATTTAGAGAGGAATTGCGTTTGGGTTAATTGCTTGTTTGTTTTTTCTAATAGATATTATACGTGTTGTAGCAGGACATATAGGTGATGCAACTTGCTGATTATTTTTGGCGTGCATTTTCCGCCGTGAGCTCTTCAAATCGACAATTGCATGGTTGAGGTAGACAACCGTCGAGTGCTGCAACCATTTCATGGGCCCCACATTTCAAAATTAACGGACGTTACCTGCAGATGTTGGCCATGGCATTGTTGCACCGTTTTTAATAGTTGATAGGCGGTTATGCACCCCATAATAGTATTTGATAGCAGGTGCACATTTCATAATAGTATATGGGCATTTTTGCCCTTTAACCCTAATACAATTATTGCATCCGTTGATTTTGTATGGCACATCTGAAGGAAAACTAGAAAGGGTTGCCAGCTGTATGAGCATCTTTTTCCTTTGTAAAACTAAAACTTCCATCTTGATGTCCTTTTTTGAGATATTTAATTGTTACTAATTGTTATTCTATATATGATGTTAAGCTCATGGATTAATTATTATTCATGTGCTTTGAAAAGTAATTATGAACAGTAAGCAAACTATAAGTAACTTAGTACTATTGTTCCATAGAAAGTATTTCTTAAATCATGGAGTAAAAACTGTTTTTAGTATCAATTTATTGCCTTGTCACTCTTTGTTCTCTTTAATGAGATATTCCCTCGTGTCCAGTCTTTTCAATATACTTCCTATTAGCTTCTGTTTGTGAAAATGGAAGAGTGTATTAGCTTCATTGGTTGAATTTTCTGGCTCCAAAGAATTAAAGTTCAAATTGTGATGGGTCAAGCTACTCTCCTAATCTTTTTGGTTATGTCTCCTCCATATGCACACAAAGTAAAAGGGGACATGGCCATTTGATCTGGAGTCATCCTGAACCCTGTTGAATTAGAATATGCATAGAGGAATAGCAGTGAACATTTCATTGTATTTATGTACTGCTATGTGATGTTTTATAGGTCTAATTATGCTTTTAAATGGAATAGGTACTTTGTTTTGGGTGGTACTTCCTTCTCATGCTTGAATATGCATAAAGTTCACATGCATTGAATCCCTCTTCGGTTGTACAATGGAAGAGGAATGCATTAGTGATAACTCCCCAGTTTTAATAGAATTTAATATATAATTTGATATATTTGGGGAGTTATTGGTGCAAAATTTAAAATATCAAGGAGAGATTTTGATAAAAAAGGAATTATAACATGATATGGGGATTTTATTTCAATTGTAATAAATTTAGAAACAAATAAAAAAATATAAAAAGGCTTTGGTTTTTAGTTGTTGGTTAAGTATTATTATTCAAGAATAATAATAATAATATTATTATATAATTCTTGAATCACGACGTCGTTGTTGGCGCAGAGTTGAGGGGAATTAAGCATTTGGAATCATCCAAAAAACGGCGTCGTGTCTGGGAGTTGGAAGCAGCTGATGAGAAACCTAGAAAAAGGCCAAGCTTCATTATTCAGCAAAGAGTATTTTTCGGGCGGCACAACAGAAGCAGCAACAGTATTTAGGGAGCTGACAGCAGGAGAATTTGAGCGGGGAGGAGAGACATAGGCGAGAGGCATCAGAGCAACGCGAGAGCTGGAGCGCTGGTGTGTGAGTCTCGACGCATTCCTTCTTCATCTCCATTGCAACACAACGCACGCACGAGCAGCTGAGAGGTGTTCCACGCGCACGAAGAGAGTCACGAAGCACGAGAGGCTGATTCTGCTTAGGCGCTGGACACTGGAGAAGAGAGCTGGACCCAGAGAGCTGAGAGACGAGTGCTGGCCGAGGAGCTGAACACGCATGAGAAGCAGTTTCATCGTGACAGCAGACACGAGCAGCTGGAGAAATCAGAGGAGGCCGAGCTGAGAGCGTCGCTGGTACGTGGTGGCAAAAGCTGAAGCTGACGAGCATTCACGCACACACGCAAGCTGGAAGAAGAGAGCTGACATCTTGGTCGCTGGAACGAGAGAGAACGCGAGAACGAGGCAGAAGACGAGAGCGTCGTAACGTGAACCAGCTGAGAGGAAACTTAAGGCCACGTTTGGTGCTTTGGTTATCCAATTCCCTTATTCCCCCTGACTTTAATCCCTCAATGCTTCGCTCTTGTGTTTCCAATGTATAGTGGCTAAGCAATTTGTTCTAGGATTATTTTGAACCATTACATGGATTGAGAGTTGATAATACTCTTTTTGGTGTTTAGTGACAATTATATGTTAATTTTATGTTGTGCTTAATACTTCTAATTGATTAGCCATCACTTAGATTGATTTGTCCAATTAAATTAAGCTTGAGAGAGTTAATTTAATTGTAGGACTTAGATAAAATTATGCTAGACTTGAAGTTTAAATAATTAAATGAAAGGTTTGTTAGTAACATAGAGATATAATTATTAACCTAACATTATCATATTAAGGTTGTTGCTTAATGATTATTTTCCTTTGACTGTAGCAAGAGATTGTGCATGTGAAAGTAGAATATTAATTTGGTTATGACTTGAGAGAGCTTAATCAATTGCTTTTGAACCTTAGACAAACATATTATGTCATTTAATTACTAATAGAGTTGTATGTATTTAATTCTCATGAATTGCATCGGTGAAAAATAATCCTAGGCATTTCTTATTGTTGAATCAAAACTCTAGTCTGTCTTTCTCATTTTATTTTGGTAGAACTTTAGGACACCAATGAATTACTCAATTGTTTCACTCAACTTAATTAATCACATAATTGCATTGATTATCTCGTTTATGCGTTAGTCTTCGTGGGAACAATATTTTTATACTACTTGCGACCCGTACGCTTGCGGTAAGCTACAAGGCGAACAATTAGTCTTCCAAAGTCCACTCAATTGTATCAATAATTTGAGCCAAAGCTTGTTAGATATGTGGTTTGGTCTTATCTGCAAGATTATTGAACAAAATTATTATTTAATGTTATATTTAAGGCACGTTTAGATCTTCTTCTCCAAAACTAGGTTGTGGCAAAACCTAGGTTTTACCCTAAAACTTAAATTTTGTCCAAATACTTACATTTTGTTGAAAACTTAGGATTTGTAACAAAACATAGATTTTGAAACAAGCTATGTCCTTATTAAATCACATGCTTTTTCATAATAAATTTTCTCTTTTATCTTTCCTCTTTCTTTCTTTTTTCTCTTTTCTACTTACTTTTTACCTCAAATTTTGTAAAAGCCAATAACTTCCCAAATGTAATCACCTATTCACCTTTTCAAAATCTAAGTTTTACTTCCCAAATGCTCTTTCTTACTTTTTCTTTCTTTCTCTTTCATCTTTCCTACCTACTTTTTACCTTGGAATCCTTGAAAGTCAAAACTTCCCAAACACAATTATCTTTTCAAAACCTAGGTTTTTCCTTGAACTCCGTAAAAGCTATTATCTAAAACCTAAGTTTTGCCTTAGAACCCGTAAAAGCTATTTTGAAAAGGACTTCCAAACAAAGCATTTTACTTGTTTAGTACATGGCCTCAATAAATGCTGTATAATCATACAACAATAGA
>JANTPZ010145834.1:6641-19361 GCA_025593235.1 Vachellia pachyceras | reverse complement strand
CTCGGAATTCATGGCGGCTTACTCAGCTACGAAGCGAGTTAGGGTTTGATGATGAAGACTCTCTCTATCTCTCTCTATGAGCCCGCCTCCCTTTCACACTGTCTCTCTATAACGAAGCGAGGTAAGGTTTTATATTGATACACAGAGAGCGAGTTACAGTAAGGAAGAGAGGATACGAGAGGCAAAGGTTAAAGAAGAAAGACGCTAAAAAGCCAAGGCGCAAAAGGCAAGGGTGAAGAGGATGGAGGGGCTAATTACAGCAAAGCACAGTTGTAAATGCGAGTGAACGTATGTTTTACGGCCAATAGAAGCCTTTCTTATCATTTTCATGTTTGATGCTTCATGTGTTATATATATTAGGTGGGCATCGTCCCCATGTCATCATTGAAGTTTGATTCCTTTTTCATCTCATTCATATTTAAATTAAATTATTTTAAACAATTTTATAAAATTTAAAGTAAATATATAAAGAAATTTTATCTCAACTTATATCAAATAATGGAATCACTAAAGGGTGGCAATTGCAATACCATTACATGCAATTATTAAATAATGGGTCCGTTTAGGAACGCGGTGGAATAAGTAACTTATACGTAGAAGTACTTATGGAGAAGTGAGATTGGAAATAAATCAGCTTATAAAAGTGATTTGTGTTTGGGAAAGCGGTGGAAAAAGTGACTTATTTGTAAAAGTGAATGCATTTGAGAACACGTTAAGATAAATGACTTATTTGTAAAAGTGAATACGTTTGGGAACATGGTGGGATAAATAACTTTTTTTAAAAAATTAAAATTTAAAATATGAACTTTGAAAATTAAATTAAAATCAAATAGTAACTTTGTAAATTAAAAATAAAATAAAATTTAAAATAAAAATAATTACAAAGTACACAACAGCATCGCTAATTGCTATGCCCCTGAAAACTCCAGCACGGCCGCCGTCACCGCCGCCTGCCGGAGGCTCAACGCCCTGGACCCCACCGATGTCCCCATCGCGTTCGCCGCATTGTTCGCACCAATATTCCAAGCCATGTAAAACCCAAACAAGAGCGTCGCATATGATAGAACCTTCGTCTTCAAGGCCAACCCCTGCCTCAGAGAGCTCATCAACAACGGAAAAGTAAGAGAAGCGAACACTATGCATATCGAAATTACAGAAGCAGTCATCGAAGATATGTGAAACGCTTGGGTCATCCCACCCTACCCATCTCCTCCTCATCATTGTTCTTCACTGCTCGCTGCTGATGCTCTTCTTGTTGTTCTTCACCGCCAGCATCGGCGAAAGACGATAAAGAAGCGAATGTGCATGAGAGCTTCGAGCTCTGTGTTCTAAGAACGGCAAAAGAAGCCCTTTTTGGTGATGATAGTTTATGATTTGGCTTCAAATGAAAAGAAGAAGAAGAATTGTTTCTGGGGAGATACAAATGAGAGTAATTTCTTACAAGAGAAGAAGAAGGTGTGTGTTTGATGGGAGAGAAGCAAGCAGATGGATTCATGGCTCAAGAGATGAAGAGAGAAATCGGAGTGGGATTATTCAGGAAGAGACTGGTGCGCCATGGAGAGAGTAGTAGGTGGTGAAGAAGTAGACAAAGGAACGTGAGGAAGATCATTGAGGCTTCTCTGTATCTAGAAGAGACACACAGCTCAGACCGTCCAAGGCAGCGTTAGGTCCATAAGCTAAGCATTGTGGCTTGTCAGCTGAAGGTGCTTCTTCCCACAAGCCGCTTAAATGCATGAGGATTGCCAAAGACCAAAAGATTGAACAGTAAGCCAATCGGACTTCTTCCACTGTTCACCTCACTTATGGGCTGCTTAAAGCCTTCCCAAATAGACCCATTATGTTTTACAATTGAATTGGATTTAGCTTGAGGCTGGGTTGTCATTGAGCTCAAATCGGAAGGTTAAAGTATACTATTAATCTTTTATATTTACGTCAGATTTTATTTTAGTCCTTTAAATTTAAAAAGTGTACTTTCAGTCCCTCAAATTTAACGACGTTAGTCTGTCTTAACGGAAATTGCTGACTCATCAAATGTAATTGATAAATGTACAATAAATCGTTGACAAATCATACTCACATTTTAATTTTAATTTAATAATATAATAAATTTGATGAATAAGTAATTTCCGTTATGAGTGATTAATGTCGTTAAGTTTGAAGGACTGAAAGTGCACTTTGTAAACTTAAAGGACTAAATAAAATCTGACGCAAATATAAAGGACTAAAGTATACTTTAGCCAAGTCGGAAACTAAATTGAGAATTACAATGATTTTTAAAATTTTAAATAAATTTAAGCTCGATTAAAAAGACTAATTAATTGTCTCGAAAAAAAATGTATTTTCATATATTTTGTTGTTGTATAATGTTTGATTAGGGTACATGTCTCATCATTAAAATCAACATTGAATTCATCGATACAAGTTGCTGGTACGGATAAGCAGCCTCACATTTGTAAGAAAGAGCAAACAAATTTAAATTTCATAAAACACATTTATTGGCGTAGATGAAAACCTTTACGTACTATCTTTAACTTGCCAAAAAATCACCATTGAATTTTGAATATGGTTTATCAACGTTTAATCGCCGAGTCACTATTTATATTTAAATTTATATAGTTAGCATTTTTCATTAAGGAAACTAACATTATCAAGATTAAATTATTGAAGATACACTTTATAAATTTAAGAGATTAAAAGTGGGAATAGCCCCATCCGGTATTCGACCCTTTCGAGCCGACTAATCCGGATTCTGGGGAACAATTCTGAGTGGTTAGGTTTCAACTCCCTCCCAATAATCTTGTGGGAGATTGAACTGTAGTTCGTCCTATCAAGCTCAACCACAATCACCACTAAACCATAATACCATTGGTAATTCAAGAGATTAAACTTTATAGGATTAAACATGTACTTTAGTGTATAATGTTACTCCATTGAAAACCTCATATGTTGTGATGCTAATTACATTGGCAATGAGGATTTGATTTCTAACATATGTTGGGCTTGTTTGACAGCCTCCCCCAAATCCATTCTTGCACTTACCAAGACAAAATTCCTCTCACATATTTACCTCAGAATCTGTGATTGTTCTCCGAACGGACTTATTATTTACATATATAATTAATTTTATTACATTTATTTTTTGTTTGGATTACATTATATTACAGTTATTTAATTTTTACTATGTCAATGGTTGACTGCTAATCTAACGGGTTAAACCATGACAACTGAAATCCACCAACTTTTTTCAATTCAACCGGTTAACGTGTCCGTTTGGGAAAGCGGTGGAGAAGTGCTTTTACGCAAGTCAAGATAAATATGTAAAGGATATAATCTCAATTTAAAAAAAAAACATTGTTGAATGTGCTTTTGGAGAGTGTAAAAGACTTACCAAACATGTCTGACTTTTAAAAACATTGATGACATCCTTGGATCATAAATGGATATATTCTATATATAATTAAAAATGACAATTACTATAAAATCACTTCAAATTGTATTGTTTATGACTTCTGAATGACAATATTTATTACATACATTAATTATTATAATGCATCCAACTAGAATAGATACTTCTAATTATTTTAGATATTAATAGCATTAATTACTATAAGCATATGTGTAATTAAAATTAGTAGCCATTGTAGAATACTAGAACTATTATTAAATGATAACTCTTAAAGTTATTTTAATAATTTAAAGTAATTAATACTGTGAACGTTGGATTGGATTGGCCAGTTCAAAATGAGCTGGAAGAGATCATCTTAAACTTAGATATTATTATAAGAATTACCATACACATTGTAATAATTTTTTTGTTAAAAAATTATCCAACTTTGTTACTGTAATTCCTGGGTCCCTTTTAGTTATTTGAATAATTTAAAACAAGACTATATACGAATTTGAATTATCCATTCTGATCTAAGAGAGACTCTGAATAAATATGTACAAACCCGCAGCTTCAATCTTTTTCTACTTACTCTTTATATAAAACTGGTGTCATGGTACCACTCCTTTGTTGTGTGTGTATATTGGCTTCGTTTGGAAACCCGTTGAAAAAATGGACACAGATTCCAACGTACTTTATGTGAGAGGAATTTTGTCTCGGCTTGCGTGAGAATGGGTTTTGGGGGTCAAAACGGGGTTCCTAACGGAACCCCAAACGAAGCTATTGTGTGTGTGTGCGTGTGTTTTATCGTAAAAGAATGAGATACCCACATCGGATCTTCGATGTCAGGCATCAACCACTTGGTCGAATCCCTACTCGTCAGTCACTAGAGTTAGTGGCGGATTCAGGATCCTAACTCAAGAGGTTTAAGATAAATGTGATTTATTTTTAATATGTTATGAGAAGAATTTGAGTAAAAATTTAGTGGGTTCAAAATTAACAAATGAGTGGGTCCAAAATAAATCATATATTACTAATATATACCTAATTTTCTGGAAGTTAAAGGGTGTGGCTACACCCACTTAAATGTATATAGGTCCGCCCATGATCGGAGCTCCTGCTGCCATTGGCTGCTTTTTGCAGTCTGCACAATTTTTTTTAAATGGGCGCCAAGGTTGTGGAGGTGAAATTTGATCCCACCCCACCTTGATTCCCCAAAAGTAACAGTAAATAGAGTTATTGAAATGATAATACATTTACAAATGGTCAATACCCAATGGTCAACAAACTTTTAGAGAACTAAGGTGGGGTAGATCAAATCTCACCTCCACCATCTTGGCTCGTATTTTTAAAAAAAAAAATTGTAAGCCCCAAAACACAACCACTAGTAGCCGAAGCTCCGATCAGGTGGCTGTCGTCTGATGCCGGAGCTCCGGTGGCCTACTAGCAGTTGTGCCCCAAAAAAAGGCTAGTGTTACTGACTTTCTTTCATCTGTTGTTTTTCTAAGTTGACAAAAATTGAATATAAAAACTAAAAAGTTAAATTTAGTTCATGTGGGAACAAGAATGAGCTGAATGTAGATAATTTTATTTATGTTCTGATTCCACTCTTTTTACAAAGAGGTTCTCTATACTGAAATGGGACCTTTTGATCACATGGCACTGAACAAAGTGGAAAGTGAATCTCTTAATGGTCCACGTAAAGTCAAAGTTGTGCACTGTTGCTTCTCACACGATCCATTGAGAAGAGTGAAAGATTTAAATTCTAGCAAGTACTAACATTTAGCGTTTGATATTGTACGTGTTTGATAAATCTTTATTCCAACGATGCACGCAAGTCAAGACGAAAAGTATCTTGAAATTATTAAAAAATATTTTGAAATTCGTAAATTCTTCTTGAAATCCGTAACTTATTTCTACTAATGAATTCCAAAACATCTTACCTTTGATTATGATTTATTTCAATAGGAGAATATTTACACTCATTCCAAAAAAAAAAAATTGGACGTGAGTTCCAATTGTTATACAAATTCGAAATTTGATTCTTGGTTAACGGATGTGATTCTGGTTTTTTTTCCTATGTGATTGTTATTTTCTAAATATTCATATTTGACAATACGATTTTATTAATATACACAATACTCATTGAAAATATAAAAAGCGATTTCTCCCATTTGCTTGTTTTTTTCCCATGTATAGGTTGATTTGATGGGAGATTTCCACAAATTTGATTAAATTTATATGGTAAACTGTAAATCACGTTAAAATATAGTTTATACTGTTTAATGAAAATAGATACTTGATTTGATAGGAGGTTTGCATAAATTAAAAAAGTTTATATTGTACAAGGATTCAAATATGGACCCTATTTGACTGAACTTCCAGGAGCTAAAATACACGTTCAACAATATTTTTTCACAAAATGAGATAATCTCTTTTACATATTTAAAGGAGATTAAATATATGTGAAGAAGTAATTTTACCATTTACGAGGTAAATGTGTCAAGAAGATTATCTCGTTTTGCAAAAAAACACTATTGAACGCATGTTTGGCTTTTTCAAACGTGATTCCAAACAGGACCTTGGAAGTAGAACAAGTTTAAAAAAAAACTGGATGATTTCAGGCTGAAAATTAAAAAAAATAAACAATAAACGAAATTGACCTGCTCAGAAATCTATATATTTTTAGATCATTTGTGGCTATATGGTGTTATTTTATTGACAACTTCACACGCACACACTTGTGGTGTTTATGTTAACAAATATATATTATTTATGTATATCATTATTTTTATTAAAAATGTGAACCGCTGAGCTTTCTTACTTGATATCTGGTCTAGTTTTTGATACATCATTCTGTCATTAACCAAATCAAACACTGATACACTGATTTTCTGGTCAAATTAGCTAGTTTACAGTCGTAAATTACCTTGATTATCATAACCATGCCATTATTTGAAACCAAAAAAAAAAAAAAACCTGTACTGATGTGCTTTAGAAACAGATGCAAATATGCCTTGCTAAAAGAAGGGTTAATAAAAAAACCTTGGGTCTCTTTGTAATTGATAGGGACATATCAGCAAATGGTACAATCACATCTTTTACACTTCTCATATAAAGAATGTAACTACAAACAATATATGGTAAAAAAAAAAATCATCTGAAATGAGAAATCTGCCATGGCTTCTAAATGTTACAGGCTGAGGATTGAATCTGTTCTTCTTTCTATAAGGAGAGTATAAAGTATATACCCTATAAAAATTTACAGCTTCAGCCTACTTCAAAATGGACGCAAAAAAAAGGAATTTCTACTGTGAAAGGCGGCCTTGCAGGGCATGGAAGCTCTCTCATAAGTGAGAGGTTATGGGTTTAATGGTAATCCCGTTTCGCTGGTGCTTGCCTCTTTAACTCCCAAAAAAAAATCCTATGGGAATTAATGGACTGAATGACCAAATAAATATTCTAATGTCTTTGTTCCTATTCACACAAAAGAACAAATTAAATTATGAATCCTCTTTGCTTACCAGAAGAAAAATTAGGAATCCTCTTCAGTCAGTTATGAAGTATAAACAACTGGTATTACTGATGCTCCTCGAAATAATGGCATGGAGTCTGATCTTGAGCCATGATCACCACTTCCAGATGACATCCCCATGGCTGTTGTCTCACTAAACAAACTTTGTGGTTTTGAAACTTTTCGGCTAAACCCGGCAGGGGTTCTTGAAGATGATGATGATTTAGAGAGGCAGCTACTTCTTGGAGACAGATTAACTTGCTCCAAAGCTCGGAACTGAAGCTCACTCGGGTAATCCCTCACGCAACTGATGCGAGGTCCGGCTCCCGTAGTCCATTTGTAAGATAACTGTCTTCCCAGTTGGTATGACGTCATTCCCTTGTGGGAGTTAATCCTTTTATGTATTGACTCTGCTGCAATGGTTTCTCCTTCCGTGTCATCTTGTTTCTCCTTGGAACTATGATTTAGCTCTGATACAAAAGCTTTTTCACCTTCTTGAACTTCTTTAGGAGACTCCATTTGGAGACACTCAAAAATTTGACCTCTCTTTGGGATCACAAGGTTGCTTAACTCTCTTCCTAAAATAGAAAGCTTCATTCTAGGCACTGCCGTTGTAGCAGCGCTCTCTTTTTGTGATAAATTGGCTTTCTCTTCTAATAAATCTCCGTCTTCATCAATGATCTCTTCAGCCTCCAAGCAACTCATATTCTCAGTCATGTCCATTATAGATGAGGGATTTTTAAGATGCTTCTTGCTTCCTCTCTCTGATTCTAAGTCATCATCGTCAATTGCATTCATCTGCACAAAATCACATAAGTTATAGTTCTTCTGTGTATTTTACATGTTTTATAAAGATCAAAGTCATTAGAATAAAGAAGTGAAACGTGATTTATCTCTTGATACCTTGACATCTGAGAGATGCACATTGTTCTCCTGAAGGAATGAAATAAATTCCTTAAAATTTTCTTCAGTTGGACGATAATGGCCACTGTGAGGCCAAACTGCCTGTTGAAAACAAATGACAAGATCAATTTTAGTGATGCAAATAAAATAGCAAAAATGAGTAAATATAACAAATTCGCCCTTGGGAAGATATACTTTTTGATGTTTCAATTCCATGATTTATTAATTTGTAACTTGTTACAAAAATTTGAGGGGCTAATTCATATGGAAGAATAAATACAAGGACTAAAATCTAAGGAAGTCAAGTCCTATAAAAACGAAACCAAATATTTGTCCTAGGATAGTTACGAGACTTCTACTAAATCTATATACCTTTAAGACACCATTTTCAACAATTAATCTACCAGCAGCTGATGTGGCTCCTCCAGCCAAGAAGCTGGAATGCTGAAAAGAACCTTTTATCTTCTTGCCAACATACAAGCTCTTCGATGTGCTTAGGACAAAAATCCATTTGTCATGCCCACCTTCTCCATTAGTGTGAAGGAGCTCTCCAGATTGCTTGTAGAAGAACCTTCCATCATTAACAACAACTTCATAAGCCAACCTTTCCATCTGCAAAATGAGAGAACAAAAGCAATGAATAAAAATTCAAACGATAAGGTTGCTCGAGTAAAAATGCATGATAAGTGGATGTTTGTGTAAATTCAGGAAAGCTTACCGGACCCAGATATTTAATACACTGGTATTGAAGTTTAGATCGAGGGCACTTCTCAAGATTCACTTCCTTCCCTTGTCCTATATCTAACCTGCAAATGTCCAAGGAGAAGTTTAATGTCAAAAAATAGAGTAACAGACTAACTTTTGACCCTCAGAATGATATTTTACAAAGAACATTACCAGTAGAAGAAAGGTTCCCTGCTCTGACACTGAAGCCATTTATCATAATAGAAGTTTAGATTATGTCCATAGCGGTGACGCGGATCAATCTGTTCCACACGTGAGAATTTCAGAGGATATTATTTCTGAAAGACCCAGATATTTGTTTGTAAGCAAAGAAATGGTAAGATCATGAATTTTACTAACCACTTCCAGCCAATGCTGCAGAGCAAGCTTTCGACCTTTGTCATCTTTTGATAGACCTTTTCCAACCTGCAATAACAAAGAAATGCTTATGGTCCTTTGTATCCAATCTAAGCAAATGACATGAGAAGTACCTTTGCAGCTTCAGGATATGAGAAGTACCTTTGCAGCTTTGGTTCTAGCTCTCGACCAGCGTGAAGTGGCAGTTTCATGTTTATCAATGTCAAAGAACGAGATTGAACTGCGCTTGAGTTCAACAAAGTCCAGGAGCTTCCACCTAAGAATGAAGCAAAAGTTCATACTAATTAAATCATTAAAAAAACAGTTATTTTATGAAGAGAATAGCTTTCATTTTCAAATAAGCAAGTACCAGCTTTGTTCCACAAGAATTGCACAATCTGCTAGCTTTCTTCTGGTACGGAAGCTCTTGTATACTTTCTGCAATTTAACAGCAGCCATGTGCTTTGGGCTGTTGACATCCAAAGTTTGTGAATGGATGTTTTCCTCTTTACACTCTAATTTAGGAGAGTGATCAAAATCGTCCATTTCCTTTCTGTTTTGGCTAATTCTAGAGGTAGGCATGATTGTCTCACTGTCAAATGACTGAATCTTAGCTGTAATAATTCTCTCCATATCTTTCCTCTTGAAGCTCACTGATTTCTCTATCGTCATCTTTCCAGAACCAAGATATTTCCTTATCGTCGGTTCTGAATCACGATGTTTGAAACTAACAGACCGAACTAGAGTCTTGCCTTCTTTGCCAAAACTGATGGATCTTGCCATAGAAGAGTCTAAGCCACCATCAACATCATTGTACTTTGCAAATGGACATGAAAAGGAAATCGCCATACAGCAGTAAAACAAATCTTTTCTGATAAATGCAATCCAAGAGCCTGTAAAAAGATGAAAGTTTTACAAAAACATAAAAACTGCAGTAACATTTCATGCATTTTCATTTAGTCATGATCATTTGCAGCAATGAAGTGTCTGAGGAATAACTAATGCTATATGATATTCCTGATCCTGCAAGCTATGAGAACTCACAGCATTCTTCAAAGAACTAAGAACACGAATCCATCAATACACGGTATGAGTAAATATTAAGGGGTGTGGAATGTGCAACAAGAATTTCTTGAAAAATAGATGCATTTTCACTGGCAATGGGATGTTAGAAAAAAAAATTCTGGATCTGGAAAAGCCACCGTTAAGAGATTCATTTCCTATCAAGAAAATAATTTCCCAGAACAGGTTTATATACCAAATAACCCTCCAAATCAAGATAAATAACAAAACCACAGATAAAACCCAATTAGAGATGGAAATATGTTTGTGTGAATTTTCACCAAATCGTATAATTTCCAGATACATTGCAACATAGTAGAACCATTCCACCTAATCTCGATTCAGATAATCCACACAATCTGAATAGCATTAGGACATTCAGTAATCAAGCACCACAATGAAGACCATTGAAGCAAAAGGGAAACGGACAAAGAGAGAGGGAGGAGGCAGTACCTGAAGATTCGAGAAGTTAGAAACTTAAAGAAGTATATGAGAATTGTTTCTTATCAATCTGTGAGAAGGAGAGTTGAAAACAAGCTCATAAATGGTAAGGCTGAGAGAGACACTAGAAATGATGGAAGTCTCAGAAGGCTTACTCGTTCTTATAAATAGAGGCATGGGATGGGCTGTTACAGAGCGAGACCGTGTCTCAATACACGCATGACAGCGATATATATATATAGAGAGAGAGAGAGAGAATGTGAGAGAGAGGGTCTCCGACCACGTGATGCGAAGGGGGACAAGGAGAGGCAAGTTCCTTTCTTCGCCAGTCACCACTCACCAGGTAACCCATATTTTTGCACCAACTTTTATTCATTTCAGGGGTGAACGTATCACCGCATCGATCTCAAATTTTCGAATTCCATCTCCATGCTTACCTTGCACAGAACTTGAGGCACAAACCAGGGAGGATGCGACGTTTTACTAATTCAAACTCCACTCCAGTCCATTTCAACGTGTTTCAACAAATTTTATAACGGATAAAAAATTTTAAATTTTATTAACTCTAGATAAAATTTAAATACACTTGGCCAATAAATTTTGCATTGGGTATTTGTGAGCAATTTTTCCTTGGTTTTCTTGAAAGTGCCTTAAATTTGGAGTCTTGCCAACTTAAATTGGCTTAAGTGGTAGTACTCTCATTTCTTAAGTAAAAATGGTTAGAAATTCGATTCATAAGCATTGTGCAAACTTAATTACATCCTTTAATTTTGTTCTAAGCTCTATATAGCTTAATGGTATTGATATAGCAAAGTTATATGAACTACCCCGTGCTAGTAGAATAAGATTACTGGCTCGTTTGGTATGCTGGAATTGATTTTAATGGAAATGGAGATGGAGATAGAGATGAAGATGAAAATGGAAATGGATATAAATATAGAAAAAATAAAAGGCTAAAAAATCAATTCAATGGGTTACATCATGGAATTCATTTCTATCCATTTTGAATTCCATTTCCATTTCCAATTCCACCCCTCAATTCCATCATACTAAACATAAGAAATGAATTCCATTTCCAATTCCACCTTCCAATTCCATCATATCAAACATAGCATAAATGTTCCATAAAAAAGGAATTAGATTAAATGATTTAATAACAAGAGAAAAATGCATGTTTCAAAGTAAAAATTGAGAAAAAGTATAAGCATTTGTAAATTAGTTTTTCTTAAAAAATAGAAAGGGCTTTGTATTATCGATCAAAGATACATCTTAACCCTTAATATTGTCCATAACCATTTGAATAAGTAATAATTAAGCATTATTAACCTCAATGAGAGTCTGCTACATTTTAATATTCACATTTACTTTAATTCCAGATCTTATCCTTTAACACCAAAATATTTTATTATTAGGACAAGACTAGATGATCTAATATGAGTTGGATCCGCGAGTCCAACCTGCAAGTTTGTAAACCATCCAGTCTAACCTGTTTTCTTTTTAAGAAAAAAATATATTTTTATATTTTTTACTTTTTTCATCTCAATATTTTTTACAAAGAATTAAATTCTATTTTTTAGGATGAACAATACCTAATACATTCAAAAGTAATATAAAATATTTTATTTTTCATATCAATTTTCTATAATATTATATTTAAAATTATAACAAAATATTAATACTTATATTTTTTAAAAACTTAAAAAAGTAATTATTGAAAATTTATTATGAAAAGATAATCATGTGAATATGCAATTTTATAGGAAAGGCTGAAAAAAAGAAAAAAGAGGTATATTTTTTTAAAAAATATTTTGGCCCACCAAGGTTTAAGTTACAGAAACGCAGACAGTTGGGGGCAGGTTGAACCAATATGTCAACCTGTGCAGATCAGGCTATAACCCGCAGGCAGCCCGCATCCCATCCCTAGTACTAACAAGATCATGTGTTTGTTTGGCAACGTTTGGCTTGTAGCCATAAACACGTTCAACAGTGTTTTGTCGCAAAACGAGACAATCTCCTTCACATGTTTGTCTCGGCTTGTGTGAATAAGCCTATAAGTACTTCTCCACCGCTTTGCCAAACGGACCCCATATTTAAATAAATAATTTGACTGTGCTTTGTGTGTTTTACATTGATTAAAATTGGAGGTGTTTTGACCCCTATTAATTTTAAGTAATAGTTAAAATAATTAAATGCAAAGGAAATATTATCACATCCCTTATTGTTATAAACGTGATTTGGTTTTTCTAAATAGATTAAAAGAAGTAAATTAATCAATATATTATATTATTTGTCACTGATAAGCTAATAAATAATTTAATAATATATATAAATATTT
>JANTPZ010145827.1:0-36138 GCA_025593235.1 Vachellia pachyceras | reverse complement strand
GTGGGCAATTGCCCCCCCTCAATTTTTCGGGGTATATGTAAATACTTGTTAGATTTTTATTTTGCACCCACTGATTTTTAATATTTGAACCCACTCAAATTATTTACACTTGTAAACTTGTTGTCATTGTTTGAAAATAAAAAATTGCCCCCACTGATCCAGGGTCCTGGCTCCGCCGGTGGCTTTCCAACTTCCAAGGTAAATGCCTCGATGCGGTTCACCACAGCCTGCTTTGGCTATACATATAGATATATATATAGAGAGAGAGAGAGAGAGCCTTTTCTGAGCAAGATTTGCAGACGAACCTGTATGGCATGACTCACGTACTTAAGCCCAACTGAGAGACTTTGACCAAGTCAGTCAATTCCGCTAGAGCTTAACAAATTAACTATCCCTTGCACCCATAATGAATGCTCATCAAAATTCTATCCTTTTATTTATAAAAAATTGTTAAATCGGATGAGAAATCACCTCAAAAAATAATAGTTCTTATTTTATTTATAAATTTAACATTTAAAAATACGACGCTGACATTTATCTACTCATTCAAACATAATTTTTCACAATATTTTTTTATTCTGCATACGAAGTATTTGCATATCTGAACACATTGAACGTTTTGCTATGTACCCTGAATTCATACCTTACAATTCAGAGCGCACTTCTTCAATATAATGTGATCTTTTTTTTTTACCGATATATAAGTTACATTGCTTTAATAATTTTTTTCGATCCATGACGTATTTTTAAATGCAACTTTTATTTTTCAAGGGATGATTTTAGAAAGATCTGTTTGATCCTTATTTTAAAGAAATTAATTAAATTCACACGGAAGACTGTAGATGTGTCGGTTTCTAGAGTTCCATTATAACCATCATGACACTCTTGCAAAGGTGTAAAAATCTTTGGGTCACCTTGTGGTCGAGATGAAGCTCGTTTAATAAATGGACGACAACTGTGTTTCAAAAACTCTTTTAGACATTAATGGACCCACTTCATTCATTCTAATAACTTCGTGTTCTTGTTTAACGCGTTGGGTGCTGGCTGCATCTAATTTTTAACGAATGAAAAGTGGGAAGTCATTAAACTTATTTATTTACTGGCCTGAATTCCGCTCTTCATTTTAAATGGCAACTTTTGCTGAGTGCTTGGGCGGGTTTTTCTCGCTCTTCATTTTAAATTGCTCTTCATTTTAGTAATCTGATTTTACACAAATCAAAGTAAGCATGTAAAAAGAGTTTTACCTCAATTTATATGCAACATGGTTACGTGAAATCCAAACAACCACAGATTAAGGCTAGGGACTTTAGTTTAGGGCGCTCCATTATTATGCTTCTGCTTCCACACACACACACACATGGTGACTCTGCCTCCTTGCCATTCGTTCCATTCCAATAAATATGGAATTCCAAATCCACCAAAATGCACGGCAAGACTTGGTTGACGTAAAATGACACCATCAACTTTCCCAAGTCTTCCTGAACACAATAAACCAGCAGAAAAAAAAACAAGAAGAACTGGAATAGTCTTTCATTTTTTTTTTTCAGTTTCATACGCATTTTTAAAATACAAATTGTTGAAATATCCAAGAGCTAAAACACAAATCTTTACGTATGGCTTCTCTATAGTGAACCTTGTTCAAAGATTTTATTGAGCTCCCATGACTCATTTCAGAATTCAGATGCTTTCTACCCGCACTTGACTGCTCCATGATCTTCACAATTTGGTGGGATCCGAAGTTTCTGGTTTCATTTTGATCTCACTCAATTTAATCGCATACTTTATTATACGAATAAATATTATGATACGAATGTTTATGTACGGACTGGATCATGGAACATCTGTCATTGTACATGTTTGAGAATTCGTGAGGAGAATGATTTTATGGATTCTAAAGTAAGTATATTGGAAGAGTTTCATCTTAACTTGCATACAATGTGATTTGGAATCGCTTCCTAAACACGCATATTGACTGTTGACTGGAACCAACTTCCACGCCACGACCCTCACATCAATCAAATATAGTAGTATTACAAATATATTACAATGTGACGAATTAAAAGTCGAACTCTTGATAAAAAATATCCATATTTAATATTTAATAGTACTTCAACCAAAATTACCTCTAATAAAAGGATTGTACATGCGCCTCGCCATTAAAAAAATCTCCCAAGGTCATTAGTGTTGTTTTTTCATAGCATATACTAATATAGAACCGGTAATTAAATAAACCATCTGTTTGCAAGGTCGTTAAAAAAAATTTAGGATTCTACGTTTTTCAAGAATTTCCCGCAAACAGTTTTATTTCATTGAAGACTTGAAATACGTGGCCAAATTTACTTGCCCTCATCTATTGAATTCAACGGCTTTGCTTCCGGTGAGTAATTCCACGAGGGCGAAACCAAAATTATAAACATTGCTCGTTTCATTCAGCTGATCTGTATGGAGGTACTTTGGAATCAAGCATCCAAAATCCCTTGCACCACAGTGGAAACATGAGATTCACCATAGTGCAACTCTAAAACTAAAAACATCTCTCTTTTCATTTAGCTTACCTGGTCTCCTCCTCTCATTTCCATGCAACTTCTGTTACATTACACTCGATAATTAATGCTCCTCGCCGTTTCTGCAGCAATACTTTTCATGTTGGTTGTGCAGTATTTTTTACATCGTCATTGGGAGGGACTTAATTTAAATTGCAGGATTGAATATGATTTTTACGTCCAAGTCTTAAGTTTATCTTCAAATATATTAAAACCAGACGATCAACCCGTGCAAAAGGAATAAAATGTAATTAAATGCAAGAGACAGCAGATAGCGAAGAGTTTTTCCTGTAATTAAATTATTAAATTAATATTTTTGTGGGAGTTTTTCCTCAGGGTGTAATACAATCTAGCATTAAATATTAACTTCTACTTTTCTTTCGATTCAAAAGTAAAGGTAAAAGAGGGAAGTTTATCAAGAGGGGAAAAAAAGGTAAAAGAGGGAACAAAATAATACATCAAAATACTTTTCTAATTATCAACTAACTCCTTGCTTCAGCATATATATTAACCAGATGACTACTTATAATTTGTGTGTGTCTGTGTGTGTGTCATTCAACCAGTTTACCATGCGGCTTTCTGGATGGCGCGTAGCAGCGTACACTCCAAGTTGAAGACTTTGCCTGCGCGTACATTCCATAGAGCGAAGGTGAAGCTTCCCAAATACATCAACAGTTAGTGACTTTGACCAGGTCTCCTCTCATTCCCCATAACTCGTGTCACATCTAATTAAGATGCAGCAGGAATTTAAAACGTGTCGCTTTCGTATATTAACTATCGAAATGTTTTTCCCCTTTGGACAATAATTTTCATTATTTCGATGCAATTCTTTGCTTCAATATAATTTATTATCCTTGTGACTTCAGTATGTTTTATATTCATATTCGTAGTATTTACAAACAGAATACCACTATATTAGCCGAGGCTTTTTTCCCACGGATCGATTATCAGTTAAAATGTAAACCACTATTCATTTCTTTATTTGCTGACGATTTATCCAGCTTACAACAGTGAAAAGAGAAGCTTAAACGACTCACTGAATGCACGACAGGCATGCAACGTCCATGAGGATGCAGCGTCAGCATATAACTTAATAGCATGACAAAAATGAGTCGAACCTACGAAGCAACGAGGAAGTACATAAAAACGTACGCCAAGTGTACGTGAATACTAAGTGATCATCATTCAGCTTCGGTCCCAAATGCCATCTGCTTATGTATGCTGTCACAGGCAGCTAAATCATCATCACCACCAGCTTCCCCATCGCCATCAGCCACGCGGAGCCACGTTGGGGTGAGGGTGGGCAATTGCCCCCCTCAATTTTTCGGGGTATATGTAAATACTTATTAGATTTTTATTTTGCACCCACTGATTTTTAATATTTGAACCCACTCAAATTATTTATACTTGTAAGTTTGTTGTCATTGTTTGAAAATAAAAAATTGCCCCCACTGATCCAGGGTCCTGGCTCCGCCACTGATCAGCCACATGATCAGGTGATGGCCATTCCCTTTCATCCGACTTCGTCAAAGGGCACTTTTTACTACTTGCAACCAAACACTAGCTCTTTTGCTATTTCTTTCATCGTCGGCCTTTCCTCTCTTTTCACTCGGATACACTCCCTTGCTAATAAAGCCACGGCTTTCAACTCCTCTTCATTATTTTGATCTAAAACCCGTTTGTCAATAATTTCCCACAAACGGTTTTCTTTCATTGAAGACTCAAAATGCGTCGCCAAATTTACCTGCCCTCGCCTATTGAATTCAACTGCTTTACTTCCGATGAGTAATTCCAGTAATTCCCCGAGTACGACACCAAAACTATAAACATCGCTCATTTCATTTAGATGACCTGTATGGAGGTACTCTGAATCCAAGCATCCAAAATCCCTTGCAACATAGTGGGATCATGAGATTCTTCAAGAGGAACAAGCCTTGAAGCTTCAAAGCCAAAAACACCTTTTCTTTGGATGCACAATAGGAATTGAGGCTGTGGAGTGCAGATATGAGATTTCCTCAACAGTTTCTGCAACTATCATTAATCAAGTCTTCCATAAAATAGGATACATTGTCTTCCTAGGATCTATGTGATCAAGAAGTGTGCCATTGTCCACAAACTCATAAAATAATAAAGGGATTTCAGCTTCGAGGCAACATCCCAAAAGCCTAACAACATTTTTGTGGTTGATTTGGGAAAGCACGGCTATTTCACTAATGAAATCCCTAATTTGTTTGGAATCCCCTACTATTCTAGACTTCTTAATTGCAACACGAGTGTCATTAGGCAATATACCTTTGTAAACTGTGCCCTGTCCTCCACGACCAATTATTCTATCTTCATGGAAGTTGTTTATGGCATTTTTAGGTTCAGATTGTGTAAACATTTTTGTTCTTTCAGCGTATCCTTGTTATAGTGAAAGTTGTCGAAGTAGCATATATATCCTCCATTCTGTTCAAAATTTCTTTGTTTGAGATTTCCCACAGTTGTTCGCTTGTGTGCCCAACATAAGGATGAGCCAACCGTGAAGATAACCAGTAAGGCCACACTAACACCTGCAAGCAATGAAATATGAACCTCTATGTTAAAATAAATAAAAACACTGGAAAAAAGAGAGGGCCTTTTATTCTCTAGATAGAAGGCAAACAAAAAACATTTTAAATAGTAGAATTAAATGGAGTCATTCATGTTCTTACCCAATGCAACTGGTGCTTATTTGAGAATTTCTTATTCCCAATGGTACACGCAAGCCAAGGTAAAATTATGTTGAAATCTGTAAAAATCATCTCGAAATCTATAAAAACCACCTTAAAATCCGTAAATTCTTCTCGATAAACTCCTTTCTTAAAAAATGAATTTCCTTAATAATAAGCCCTTTATACTTAGACCGATGACGGTCCAAAGTACAGCCCGTCCCATCAGTGAAGCCGTCTCCTTTATAATAAGGTGGACAAGAACAGTTGTAACGACCTTCGAAGCTGTAGCATTGCTTTGGAATACTGCAGTTACCAGTATTAGGTCTGCTACACTCATCAACGTCTGAAAATAAGCAAAAGGGTATTAATTGATTACTATTAATTAATAAATAGTAAATATGCTACTACTAGTGTTGTATTTATATAGAGAAGAAATGGGAAAACAGAAGAAGTACGTACCGTGACATCCGTCTGGATGTCATGGATTTCCGTCGAAACCAGTTTTGCATTTGCAGTTGTATCCAACTCCATAATAAGAATCCACAAAATACGTATTGGATTTGCAGGCATAGCCTGTGGAGCTATTGGAAGCAGATTGGCAAGTAAGATTTGAAACAGTCCAATCTAGGGCGAAGGGGACCCTATCAAAGGGAAAGGATTTTAGATAATCAACAGAGAAATTAAACCAGCCCTGTCTGGCGAGAAAAGGGTAGCTGCAGTTGTTGAAGCCCAACACTTTTGAATGGTTGTTGACGGCGGATACTTCCAAGGAGAAATTATTCTTTACGACAGGAAGATTCAACTGGCAGCACCCTGTCCCGGAACAAGAGTCCTGGTTGATGTCCTTTGGGGGAAGGCGAGTCGCACAGCGTCAAGCAGCCACCGGAATAGATTGTAGCGTCGGGAAAACTAATAATGCCTAGTGTGTCGCAACCGAGACTTGTGAACTTGTTTCGGTTGTTGGAAATGGTGAAAGCACCGATGTTAAGACCGTAAGTGGATAGGTCTATATCTACTCCTGAGTGATAGTAACAAATCTTGGAGACATGCCTAGAAATGTCCATTTGGCCTTCCTGGAGGGATTTGTTAAAAGTGGGTGTTTCTGAAGAGTAATGTGGACTTATCGCAGGTGAGCTTGAATGGTTCGTCCAAGAAACAGTTGCAAGAAGTACCAGGTTGAACGCCCACACCAAATGGATACGGAATGTCCATGTGTCCGCATTTGTTGGGACAGCCTGCGAGGGATTGAGCTTCAGTTGATGGCGGATGCCACAACACTGATATTCGTCATTCCCACAGGAATATCCACCTGGCAACAGCTAGTCCCCGTACAAGTTTTATCATTCAAATATTGTTGAGGAGGTGTGTCACACAGCGTCACGCACACCATAATAAGTAAGATTGTTTTGGAATTGAATTATGCCCAAAGTGTCGCAACCAACACTTATGAACTTGTTTGGGGTGCTGGAAATGGCGAAAGGTGTTTCCAAGGTAGTGATTATTATTAGACGTAGCGGTGCCAAGTTGATTGTAACAAATCTTGGAGACAAACATGGAAACGTCAAGTTGACCAGCTTGGACGGGTATGTTAGAAACAGGGCGGTCTCCGTAAAATAATGTTGAGTTGGTGGTATTGCAAGTAAAGTAAGATTTAACATCAGAGGTAGCTGCAACCAACGAACAAAAAACCGGTTGGACCAATCGATTCAAATCAGAAGTCGGAGAACCGATCCATAATCCATCAAAAGCATTTATAATATATAACGCTTCTAGTGACTGGCAATAAAATTGTTGTATATTGATTTAACTACATGAAAGTTAGCGGGAGTAACGCGAGCCAGCTCATGGGATGGGGCAGGCTGATTCAACCTCAACCCGCCCCCAACAATTTGCTCTTCAGCAGTTTGAGCCCACTTTAGCCTTCCACCAACCCCCTAGATATATTTTTTAAAAAATATATATTATTTTTTAATTTTTGTTGCTCAATTTTTTACCTATAAAACTTCATAATCACATAATTCTCTTTCTACAAATAAATTTTTAATAATGACATTTTTAAGTTTTTTTAAAAAATATAAGTACTAATATTTTGTTATAATTTTAAATATTATATTATAAAAAAATGATATGAAAAAATAAAATATTTTACACAATTTTTAAATTATCAAGTATTATTTATCATAATTTGTAAAAAAATATTAAAATGAAAAAAGTAAAAAATATAAGTACATTATTTTTAAAATTAAAAAAGGGATTAATTGAGTTGTTCCACCAACCCGCAGGTTTAACCAGTCTAATCTTTGGGTTAAGCGGGGTGGGTTGTAAGAGCCTGCCCCTAACGGGCTGGTATAGCTTGCAAAAGATTGGCATTGGTTAAATCCATGGATCCAACCTATATTTCCAACCTCAATGAAAGTGGATAAAATCCATTTTTTTCATTAAAAAAAATACTGCCACAAAGCGCAGAAATCTGGGAAGTCATGCGCAGGAGTCATCATCTTCCATATTCATCTAAATCAAACAGCCCACGGTCTATAATGCTATCCCAGGCAGTGTTTTCATAAACAATGCTATCAAAATATTTAGTAAAACGGGGCGGCTGAGGAAGTAACGAGTGGGATTCCTCGGCGTTCAAGTGTTTGCTGCTCCATGGATGTTTCCCTATCATCCTTATTCCCTCTAAGTCCATTGCGACTTCCTTCATGCTTGGCCTCTCTTCTCCTTTAAGTCTCAGGCACCTCGCTGCAAGCACTGCCACTTCGTTCACCGCCTTCTTATTACCATCACTCACCATCCCTCTTTCGACCACTTCAAACAAGCGACCCTCATCCAAGGACGATAGGAAGTGCATTGCCAGGCTTCTTTCCTCTTCTGGTCCATCAAACAATAGAGCCTTTCTTCCTGTAAGGATTTCCAGAATTACAACTCCAAAACTGTACACGTCGCTCTTCTCTGTGAGTTGGTTCGTTTGCATGTATTCCGGGTCCAAGTATCCGAAAGTACCTTGTACCATTGTGGCTAGCTCCACTTGATCGAGTGCAATTAATCTGGAAGCTCCAAAATCAGAGACCTTGGCAGTGCAAGTCTCATCAAGAAGGATGTTAGCGGACTTGACGTCTCTGTGGATGATGGGTATGGACGCAGCTGAGTGCAGATACGACAGGGCTCCCGCCACTTCTGCTGCTACCCTCAAACGGGTTTCCCAAGTGAAAACAGAGGCTTTGCTTTTGTCATGTATGGATTCGAACAGGGTGCCATTATTAACAAACTCATATACTAATAGAGGAACCTCTGTTTCTAGACAACAACCCAGGAGTTTGACCACATTCCTATGATTTATCTGGGAGAGTATAATCACCTCGTTAATGAATTGTTCAATTTGGCTTTTATCCACCAGCTTCGATTTCTTGATTGCGACAACAGTGTTGTCATGGAGAATTCCTTTGTAGACAGTACCGAAACCACCTCGGCCAATAACTAAGCTGTCGTGGAAGTTATCGGTAGCCTTTATCAATTCTTGAGCAGTAAAGATTTTGGCTGTGAGGGAGGAGGGGCCTTGTTTCACAGAGAGCTTTTGCTGCAAAATAGCGCCCCCGTTTTGTCTAAAGAATCTGTCCCTCTGCTTCATCAGCTTCCTCTTCTGGTATATCAAATATAGCCAGGCCATACTCACAAACAGAACTACCAATCCCACGCTTGCAACTGTGAATGTTAAAAAAAACAGAGCATTTGATTGGCGGACCAAGTACTTGCAATTATAACTGTTTTCAAAGTAGGGTAATACTAAGTTAAGAACGATGTCAAAACTTTAATTAACATGGTTACCAACGAGAAGTATTGTGAGGAGATTGCGGCGCCAGGGAGGGAGACATCCTGCTTCCTTGGTTCCAGTGCCAGTGTAGGCGCGTGGGCAATAGCACTCATAAGACCCAACAGTGTTACGACAGTTATCTTCACTTGTGCAATTGTGGGCCGATTCCTTACACTCGTCTATATCTGCCCGTTCCAATAACGCATGACCACTGATCATGAATACATGAATCGTTGGAATAAATTAACAGTACAGAGAAAGAAATGGAGGGAATCAGTGAATGACCTCGGCAACCGTCGGGAAGATACGGGTTGCCTTCAAAACCGGGTTTGCATCTGCAACGGTACCCAAATCCATAGCCTGAGTCTTCACACAGAGTGTTGGATTTGCAGGCATAGTCCCGCGACGTCCTCTCACTCTCACACGTGCCGTCGGAAATAGCCCAGTCCACCACCAACGGTGCCTTCTCGAAGAGTAAGGACCTGAGATCGGCCGTAGAGAAATTAAACCAGCCTTCCTTGGCGACAAAAGCGTAGCTACAGTTGTTAAAGTCGGACGCCTTTGTTTGTAAATTGAAGCTGTAGGCTTCAATACTGATATTCCTCATTCCGAGAGGAATGTCCACCTGGCAGCAACCGATCCCGGAACAAGTTCCATCGCTCTGCTGATCGGGAACGCCGTTACATCGCGTCAAGCAGCCGGTGGAATATGAATGGTTGTTCTGGAAACTGTTCAAGTAGCCGTAAGTGTCGCAGCCAACGCTCAGGAACTTGTTTTCACTGCTAGATATGATGAAAACTGAGGTTGACAGACTGACCCTGATCTTGCCTATGGCTCCGCCTGTGTCGTTGAAACAGACTCTGGAAACCGGCATGCACATATCCATGTGACCTTGGAGGGATATGCTTGAGATTTCCACATTCCCATGAAATAACGTTGAGTTTTTACAGTCCACATGAAACGCCTCCTCAAAGAAACAGTTATTGCCGGTACCAGATTGAACGCCTACCCCAAATGGGTATGGAATCTCAACTTGTCCGCATTTTTCGGGGCACCCGGGCAGGGATTGGGCGGCTACAACTGCCATAACTGCTAATGCACTCACCCACCACAGACAGATTTTAATGGCCTTCCTCATCACCGCGACCTCACACATATCCTAAAAACTGATGCTGGTTAATTATTTCCCTTTAGTCAAAACCGGATGTATTCGAGTTCTTCTTGTACGTCGATTTTAAGACGCGCTTGGGAACGTAGTCGATATGATGCCTTCCCAAAGCATCTCCTACTGTAAATAACTAGGGTTCATGCAGGACCAGACACCATGCTTGTGTCCAAAAGAGCAGGCCTTCATTTGTCGTTCTCTGTTTTGTCTCCGACCACGTGCCGGCCGTGCTTTGACACCGGAGTCATGGGTTTCAATTCAAATGCCGAGTGCTATCGAATCTATATTATCAACAGCTTACGCGACGCGAATAACGTTAAATTTAGTCAGCATTGGAGCCAAACGCGTGTCTTAAAATGATCCGTCGCATACTTCTCCGATGAACTTTGTTGCAAGACGAGTTTTATCATTGTTGATAATTTAACACCGCTTTTCACTAAGACGCGCCTTAGGTAAACATAATTAAAAATATTTCTTATGGAATAAAAGTTATCGCATTCCAATTCACCGGAAAAAAAAAAGTTATCGCATTTCATGATAGGTTAATAAACATAAGGGACGGAGGCCATGCCTGGAGATTAAAAGTGTGTTTAAGGGCTTGTTTGGGAAGTTAGTTTGAAACCTAGGTTTCACAGATTCCGAGGTAAAATCTAGTTTTTGAAAAAGGATTTATGTTTGGGAAGTTATAGCTTTTACAGATTCCGAGGTAAAAAAGTGGGTAGGAAAGAGGAAAGTAACAAAGAGAAAGAAAGAAAAAGTAGGAAAGGGAAAAGAGGAAAAAGTATGAAAGAGAAAATATGAAAGAGAAAACCTAGATTTCAAACCTAGGTTTTAAAACCTAGCCTTGTAATCTGGGCTGCCAAACGAGCCCTAGATCTTGAGAATAAAGAATCGAAATTGCTGGGCCCATAACGGCTTAGGCCTACGAGCATTTTTGTTGAGTGAGCTCGGTCAATGATTCGGGGGCCCAAAAATTATCGAAGTGACCGTACAAAAGATTTTAACATCAAGAGGTGGACAACTGGAACTAGAAGTCTACAGCCCGTGGTGTTGAACATATTCCGGCCACAAAAATGAAGACGCCGTGCTTTGGACTTCGGGCTAGTCAAGATGAATCAAAGTATAAGGTTAGAACTAGGTGTCAATGGTAATAAATTAATGTCCAAAAATTATTAAAAATATATATTTAATATTTAACCGTACTTTAAATAAAATTTTTTTGAGGAAAAGAAGAGAGGGGTGAGAGGAACTCACATTGTAAGTGACATTTATATTGAGCGTGTGTTTGAATTGATAGTAAAACTACTATTTTATTCTTGTTTTTCTAAAATCAATTTTTTAATTTAATTTATAATATATAAAATAAGTATAAATGAGAAATTTTATTTACAATTTATACGTAAATGTGCCCGCCACCGCCAGCTTCGTAAAACCTAACAAATATTATAATAGAAAAATGGGGAATGTGAAGGAAGAGAGATGGTAGGGGGCAGAACGTAAAAGGTCAAAGAGAGAGAGTCCAAAAAGGAGAGATGCTGAGCGTCCTGCGAGCAAACAAAGTACAGAGAATAGGAAATTTGATGAAGGGTCACATCAACACAACACAACTATACACACTCTGCCCTCTCTCTCTCTCTCTCTCTTGTGAGTATCCAGTAACTAAATATTAGTAATCACCACCACCATCCACCTCTCTTCTCTTCATACGAACCAAAACCATCCTCCTCTCCCTCTCTCTCTCTTTCTGCCCGTCTCCTTAGCCTCTGCAGCTGGGAGTCACCTCCCTATCGCCATCATCATCTTTCTGTGCCTCCCCCTCTCCCCCGGCCTTTTCCGGCGAATATTGTGCATGTCCCAAGAGTGTCCTCTTAATTTCTCCCTCCCCATTATATAATCCCTCTTATTTATTCCCCAACAAATTTCCCCCCCTACTTAGGCGGCTGCGTAGTTCAGCGAAGAGCGAGATACAGCAGCTTCGGCACACAAACCCCGTCATCACCGGCGATTGGGATCGGTGATCTATTTAATATTATCATCATCATCATCATCATTATTATTATCAAGACTTTGTACAATTTTGGAGAAACTCGCTATACAAACCAACAAAGTTGACCCAACAAAATCGAGGCCAGCCATATTCAAGGTAGTAATCCCCGCTCCGTCAACCACCTTGCTTCCTGCCTCTATTCTTCTTCGTCGTTGCTTATTTTATTCTGTTATTGCTGCTCTCCAGCTTGTGACAATCGAGGAATATCTCAGAATATATATGTATGTATGTATGTATGTATGTATGTATGTATTGTAGTGGTATTTTATTTCCTCATTGTGCTTGGTTGGCCTCAATCCATCATCGATCTCATTCTTCTCCCTTTATATTTACATCCACATGTTACTTTGAAAATCTCTATTTTTTGGTAATTTTTTCCGCTCTTCGCTGGTGTGTGCCT
Organism: Vachellia pachyceras; assembly: GCA_025593235.1. Taxonomy (NCBI): domain Eukaryota; kingdom Viridiplantae; phylum Streptophyta; class Magnoliopsida; order Fabales; family Fabaceae; genus Vachellia; species Vachellia pachyceras. The sequence continues at coordinate 23,479 of JANTPZ010145827.1, read as the reverse complement.
CACGGGAGAATGAATGAAAACGATGTACTTAAGAGTGATCAATAATGAACGTATATTATAATATATTCATGCGGTGAAATTCAAGCAATATGTGCGGCTCAGCAACTTTTTTCATGGAAAGCAGTGAAATAAAAATTCTCTTCACGAGATCCAATCCTTCAAATCCACCGGCAACATCAATTGCATCCTCTTTTCTCCCTTGCTGCCTCTTCTCATCAACTCCTCCTTCCTCTTCTTTCATCAGTTAGGATCCTACGGATCTGCACACCTATTTCTATCTTCTTATCACCTGACCTTTCAGCTCCAAACTTCAATTCACTTTCATCTCCACCGTATTCATGAGAAAAAGTAGACTTCTTCTGTTCCATAAAGTATTGTTCGGGTAACTACAGGTGCTTTTGATCGCCCGAGGCACAATATATATGTAGCATAGATTGTCTGTCAACAGCAGCGCAAGGCCGGGAATGATCAGAGCGTCCATTCGCGTCTCAGCCTAAGCAGATCGATTGAAATACGAAATCAAGATCCTTCAAAGTCATATAACATGTGTGCCTCAGCTAATTAAGCGTGGTTCCTTCTATTGATTAGAAGAATAGTTGTCATACTAGAATTGATCAAAGTTTGTATTATTTTCTTCTAACATCTTACTGAATTCATCTGACGCATATCAAACAAATATTTGGGTGCTTGCAGAGGAGGAGGAATAAAGAGAGGGAGAGGGAATGGCATCGTCATCGAATTCACCATGTGCAGCTTGCAAGTTTCTGCGGCGAAAGTGCCAACCGGAGTGCGTGTTTGCACCCTACTTCCCACCAGATCAGCCACAGAAATTCGCAAATGTGCACAAAGTATTTGGCGCCAGCAACGTCACCAAGCTCCTGAACGAGTTACACCCCCACCAGCGTGAAGACGCCGTCAATTCTCTGGCCTACGAGGCCGATATGCGCCTCCGGGACCCCGTCTACGGCTGCGTCGGAGTGATCTCTCTCCTGCAACACCAACTCCGGCAGCTGCAAATGGACCTCACCTGCGCAAAGTCAGAGTTATCCAGGTACCAGACCTTGGGCATCACCGGCCACAGCCGCATCGCGGCCCATCACCAGGCCCAAAACATGGGCATGAACCTGATCGGCGACCACCACCACCACCACCACCACCAGTTCTTCCCTAGGGACCACCACCAGTCCTCCATGATCAGGACCTTTGATGCGGGTAACAACTATGACGCTGGTCTCCTGTCCATGAACGTTTCTGCGAGCATAGGGCAGCTCAGTCAGTTTCAGCATCAGCACCCCAGAGCTGCTGCCGGAGACGATCGTAGAACTATTGATCCCTCTTAGGGTTTCTGGGTCCTTCTTTCGAAGCTACTTCACGTAACATATGCCATAGGTAATTACTAATTCCCATTCCATATATATGAATATTTCTACTTTTATCGACTTCATCATCACTGGTCCAAACAAATCCCTAGCTCTGCTATATCCATTTGTATACATTATTACCATCAAGGAACGTAGTAGTATTTTGAGAACTGGGATGGATCCTTTTTCGCTGCTGTTGCATTAATCCCGTGTTTTGACCAAGAAAAGAAATAAAATGGGGGGATTCTCGATTGGGAAAAAAATAACCTTGCGTATATTTTTAAAATAATGATGACTATCAATTGTTCTGGTGGATCAGAAAGCTTCTGCTGTTTACAATTTTGCCTGTTACATTCCAATTACATGAATAAGTGATGATGTGATCATCACACCGCGAAATGATATACAGTGGCTAACCACTTTCTCATGTAATTGCTGCTGTTTTGGGTTGATATGCATGCAGGTGGGAAGAATTCAATATTTTATATTGGGGGTGAGAGAGCCAGACATCTAAATTTCTTATAAATGTATGTTCCCTTTTGCACGGACAATTTTGCTATATATATCTACAAATTCATGCACGTTGCTGCGCTTCTAGTTTTAATTTCCTCCATGTCAAAACGATTAACGGATGTAAATCTTCTTACGTAAATTCCAACCTTTTTTATTTCTAAAATTAACGAAAGATGTTTGAGTTCCAACTCTCAGCTTATAGAAGAGAGTGCGCATCATTCGGCAAAATGCAATGGGGCACGGTATTTCTCATCATCCAGTTAGATTTAGCATTGTATAAACAATTATCGTTCATGTGTTACAGATCCCAAGCGATAAGTGTTCATGCCAGATTAACTTTCGGTGAAAATAAGAAAATATAGACTATTAAAAACTGGCTTAATATGAGATATATCAATGTGTTATGAACTTTTCCTTATCTTAGTTCGTTCTTGGATTTTCATATCTACTGATGAGTACATCCTAAGCAATCGATGTCAATTAATAACTTCATTGCAAAATCCTAGCGTTCATTGTACTTTTATACGATATGGTTCAGCGGAGCTAATCAAAGTACTTTATATAATATTGTTCTGCGAATAAAATTATACGTACGTAGCGGGTCAATATTTTAGCACTGGCGAGTCCTGAAGCAACCATTTTCTTAACACCTTTTAAAGGAAAGGAGCATAGCGGAATATGGGGTCCCATCTGTGTCTCTAGTGATGGGAGTCAGAAGCAGCTTGCATGTTTCAAGCAAAAGTGTTGAAAAAAAAAGTTAAGAATGTCCCTTACGAGATTTTTTTTTGTTTAAAACATCGTTTAATAAATGAAGTAATGAAATAGAGTACGTACTATATCCTGCAGTTTATCACATGGAAGCATTTAGTCAGCTCCACTGTACTAAGCAAAATAACTGCTGTGTCGATTGTTTTTCAAAATATATATGGTTGAAATTACTATCAAGATCGGACCCGGTTGGTGATAAATGATAATCAGGTGGAGTAGTGTCCCTAGCTATTAGGGGCATGAAGAACGCTAGCTAGTATAGGTGTGCTTATTCACAAGATTGCCTCTGAAGCTTTAAGAGGACATCTGGTGCAAAATCTAATAAGGGGGTGTTGCCCAGAAAGGCGATCATACGTTAGAGCGTAAAGTTTGGGGATAAGTTGGCTAAAATAAAATAACGAGTGCATGAGCAGACTTGAGGTTTTGAAACGTCCGAGAGAGAGAGAGAGAGAGAGAGAGAGAGGGAGGTGAGTAAAGGCGAGGGAGAAGGAAGAAGACAGTGGGAAAAGACAAAAAGGACAGTGGCGAAAGAGGTGGGTGAGAATTTAAGTGATGATATGATATGAGATACACTCAAACCCTTTCGCTCCTGCACACAAAGTAAGGCCGTTTGCACAGGCATTGACAAAAAGGGCATTTACTAGCCCAGAATCCGATGCTCAATGAAGAAAAACAAACCAGGCACAGATCGGAGAGAGACCAAACCCATCAACTTACAGATTATCGAGAGAGAGTTGCACACACTGTGACTGTATCGTATAGGCCATTGCCAACCCAAGTGATTCAATGTGAACCGTGAGATGGGTGTTGGAGATCCCAACCCCAATGGCACTGTTTGCTCCCCCCTTCAAATTCTCAGACACGGTCAAAACAACAAAATTAAAAGATTAAAAGGAAAGAGAAAGAGAACAGAACATTGGCAAACTGCATGACAATGATGACGTACTTGGTGCAATCATAGCTTTGCTTTTAATTGAGTTTGACAGTGCTGTTTCTGTATCCCCTCCCCTATTCATCAACTCTGATCACTACCACGAATTCACACTTCCCCTTCTCCCTTTTCTCCTCTTCATTTCAAATGCTCACTTATGTTTTGATCAAATTCAAATAACACCAAAAGGGAAGAGATCAGAAGGCAATTGGGTTTGAAAATAAGAAAGAGAAGGGTTGGGGAGATCTCCACAAGGGCACGCCTTACGGAGGCAGATCATGAAAGGTAATATTGAGCGCATTAATTGGGGATTTGCCGCTCTGAGAGAGAGCCCCACTCCACCATCCCTCTGAGCTCTTATTATTTTATGTTTAATCGGGAAGGGTATTTGCATTTATTAGACAGTGCCAACACTACGTACCTGTTCTTCTATCTGTTTATATCTGATTAATTCCATTGGGTATGAAATGAATTGGGCGACACTGACTTGACCCATCACCTTCTTCCATCCGCCTTGACTATGCTTCGTTTCTTGGAGTTTGGCATTTCACGGTTTTCTATATATTCATCCTTCAAACCCCACCCATATCAATGGCCCCTCTCACTACTCTCTCTCTCTCTCTTCCTTAATTACATGCCCTTTGTCCCCTCCTTAGTTCTCTCATATATTCTGCCAATCACACGTGAGCGACCCAGCTACCTCATGTTTCGTACTAGGGTTTCTGTCGCAGTTCCACCTTCTCTCGATAGTAGTAGTACCCTATAATGTTTATGCAACTTCGCATTTCATATTTACATATCTTCATTTTTCAAAACTGCATGCTTGGTGTTGTTTCCCCTTTAAGAGGGCCAAATCCGATAGCCGTGTTCCCATTTCTGACTCCCGTGAAATGCTAATCACGTTTCAAATCTCATCCACGGCATTTCTTGTCGCAGCTCTAAGTTCGTCAGCTTTGGCATTGCCCAAGCCCCAAAGCTAAGATACAGTATTATATATTCACATGAGGACACAAAAACCTTCCCACAAAGGAAATGAACACGCAATGCCATAAGCTCAAATATAATAGGTACCCTCACTTCTGACATTAGTAGTTGACCTAAGGTAAAAAATGCTCCTGACGGTAAGAAACGCCCGTATTCCAGCAGCTTTGGACCTAACAGACATGTGAATAGAATCCCAAATATCTGCATCACTTTCTGCTCTTAAATCTGCTGCTTCTATACTTTACTCACGCTCAATGAAGTGCCAATGCCAGTACTTGCAGTTTCATCAAGGATTCACATGGCACAAAGGTCAACTCAATAGGAAGGATTGAACGACTCCAGAGAAGAAGGTGGGGGGGGTTAATGTAATGAAGGTTGGAGATGCGTTGTTTTTCTGTGAATGTCAATTAGTTCTTGTTATTTTCATATATATTTTTTACTAGGATCTGGGTTGTAAAGTATTGCAGAGTCATTTGTAAAATGTAGAAAAGTTCTTCCTAGTGTCCCGGCAGTAAAAATAGAAAGAAGCGTAGCAGAGGTGGCAGAGAAGGCAGTGCTGATTAATGACAGTGATAGTTAGTGATGGGGCGGTATTAGAATAACAAATTCTTAATAATCCATATATTTCCTGACAGAAAAACAATCCATATAGTTGGAAAGTCATCAGTAAAACATAGGAGTAATTAATTAGTTAGTTAATTTATTAATATGCGCGCGCGCGCGTTTGAATTATAAGAAATACTGGATGAAACTATTATGGGAATATATCCAATCAATAGGTAGTGCATGGGTTGGGGGAGTTATTAAAATCAATGGTCCACGCATGTCATAAAATATAATATCCCATTGATCCTTAAAATCTGTTTTAAATGGTTGAATGGAGTAGTATTTTCAAGCTCGGGTTCCTAGGAACAGATCCAAGGATTTCTTCAGGGATCAAGTTAAGAACCAGAAGAGCAGGGAACATGATGATGTGTACCTAGTTATTAGTGGCATTTTAGACTTCAATATACATAAAGACCACAATGATTGAAGACTGAAATTGAATGAATTGGGGACCAAATAATGCAATACAGCAATGGCGTTTCTATTTCCCATAGCCGTCCCATTCATATTTCTTAACGTTTTCCTCAGTAGGAGTATTTTACGTTTTCGTTCGGTCATTATATTTTAAAAGATTTCCATGGTCTAAAATATACTACTAGTAGTCGCAATTCCAAATTTCTAGTCTATTGTATTAAACTTTTTTTAACAAAATGTCTAAATCTATATATTGGAAATTTTCTTCTTGACTTTCTCTCGTTAAAGAAGTTGAAGATATTTTTTAGTTAGATTAAATTAAAAGGCGATCATGAAAAAACAATAATTAATAGCTAACTTTTGAAAAAAAAATAATTACATCAGATTATTAGCATTAATAGCTAGCCTTTGAAAAAAAACACATGATTAAGAGCATTGTTAGATTACTTTTAGTCGCTCTCTTTAACGAATGCAATGTGACTAAGAGTAACCTACCCATAATAAAAGACTGGAAGAAATATTTAATGTATTGTCTTGTGTATGATAATATTAGCCCCACACAGAATATATATACTGTACTCTTCTTCGCGGGGATATGATAGCCTGCATTCATGGAAATAATTGTCTCTGCATGCCATTAATTGTGTCTCTGCATCAATCAATATTACCAATGCTTACCCCTGAATTCGGACCTTATTATATACTCCTACTAGAATACTAACACATTCTCAATATTCATCAGGTTCAATATAGTATTTGTCTGGAGCCAGAACAGCTCAACATTCAAAAAATGAAGTGCGTTTCGGTATTTTTGGCCGACCATTTTCTTAGTTATGAGATTGCACCAAGCACTTCTCAGTCACAGATGAGCGTTTTTCATGGCGCTTTTCTTCTGGGAAACTAAAACCTGACGAGAAGGGGACTAAAAGTAGCCTGCGCACTCTGTTTGTGTTGATTTTGCAAGTGCTGGAGGAAGGGGCCCAATGTTGGAATTTACCAGCTCTCTAGAATTTTATGGGCGAATGAAAGCAGTACGTTTCAACTAATGAAATGCCACATGATCCAATAGATCTGTTTGACGCCCAAATAAGGGAATGCCAACATCAGGCTTTTCCCAATCGCTCAATATGGATCCACTGTTGGTTAGGCCTCTATAAGTACTCCACCCCGGCCCTTCATTTCCAACCAATTTCCCTATATATATCCTTCTAATCTTTTTACTTGGATCTCAATTAATGATATTGGGATTCAATTCATATGCACTAATCAAATTTGCATCATAAGTACGCATCTGATCTGCAAATCAAAAATCAACTGCTGATCTGATTAGTATTCTTCCTTGCATGGAGATGCAACTATGCATACCGTGGGCTTTACCTATCAAGTTCTTGATTCTTCACATGGTAAATATCAAACAATAGGTGATGCCTCTTGTTCTTGTTGTTAATTTTAATTGCGAAACGAAACGCTTAAACATGTAGCCACCCACCTTGGCGACTTGCAAAACAGTTTGCATTTATTTGTTTGTTTCATTGTCGTCATTGCCCACCGCCACTCTCAGTCCATTCTTGCAGCCACGTATAGGACAAGCCTTTTGCCAGGGCTCTTGTCTATTTACTTATTCGCCTCTTTGGTGCTGGCTAGTCCTCCCTAATTCCATCCACGAGTGCATGGACCTTCAACATGGGCTCTTGAAAATAATCTCATTGAAAGGGAAACCCACTCTAATTGGAATCTTCAATTCTTCATCACATAGATTAATTATATGTAAGGTTTCTTTCTTTTTCATCTATCGTACGTTTTATTACTTATATGTACATATATGTCATCATCCTTTTCGATATTTTGAGAAGCCACATATATTTTCAAGCCCTGCCATTTTTAAGCTGAAATTAATGAACACGATATGTACAGTTGCAGACATGGTGACAGACTGATGAGAGATGAATAAAATGAAGATTCATATATATATATATATTAATGCATAGTGGTCTAAATTAAACAAGTAAATAAGCATAATGGATAAAGGGTTAATCAATTAAGGGGAGGGGAGGGGTTGGAGGAGAGGAGCCAGTGGGTGGAGCGGGGGAGGGTGGAGAGGTCGGCTCTGCAGAAGGACTGAGTGAAGAGAAGGAAGTCGGACCAAGTGAAGGCTGGGAAGACCCTGGAGCCATCCCTGAGGACTACATCCTGAGGGGCTCTCACCACCTTGTCTCCTTTCGGGCACACAGAGAATGCCATTGACCCCCTCTCCTTGTACCTTTTCACCACTGCCCTGTGCACGCAGCTCTTGTATCTCCCGTTTGACAGTGCCTACACAAAAATGCACTACACCCATTTAACTACTGTGTGTGTGTCTCTCTTACGTACTTCACTTCACACACACACACACGTACGTACGTACAAGTGGTTGGGGCAGGTGATTTTGTTTTGGGCCTCCATGAAGCCTTTTCCATTTTGAACTGGTAGAAATACGAAGGACGTAGATTATATTATTCAGGAAAAGAGAGGAAGATATAATTACCGAAAAGGTATCGCCTATATTGACAACAAAAGCCTGAGGACGAGGAGGAACCCTCAGCCACTTGTTATCTGTAAAGACATCAAGGCCCCCAACATGATCGTGATGAAGTATGGTTAAGGAAGTCGGGTCGCAACGGGGTCCAGTGCCAAGAGCAAGGGCAGGCTGCTGACATGACGGGTAATAGTTACATCTCATTATACACTCTCCGTCTTCAAAGAACTCCCTGTAATGCCCCCTCTCCACCCCCAGGCTTATTCCCAGCAGCTCCATCAGCCTCAAACCTAACTCCTTCATTCCTTCAAAGTAATTGTCGAATACCATCCTGTGCTTCAATTCCCGACATCTTGTTACTTTCTATAGACATATATATAGCTCAACAAACATAAAGCTTGTTTTAAAACAAAATTAGAGTTGGTCTTACCCAGCATGTTGAAGATCTTATCCTATGTTGGAAGTGAAGAAGTTAGAGACGTCACTAGTGTGGTGGAAGGGGAAAGAGAGGGTCTCCTTCCAAGGGAGGTTGCAGGAGAAACGATGAGCATGAGCACCGGAATAGCCCCCACAAGGCACATGGTGCCGGCAGCCTTGGGAATGCTTAATTTCCTGTCAAGTGGGAGCTTGAAGAAGCCGTCCAATTGTTCATAGGCCTCATGGATGAGCCGATAATCGATTCCATGGTTGATCACCTGGAAGAAGCCGTGCTTCAGGCAAGCTTGTCTTACTAGCTCCGCGACGTGGTGGGTGGCGTCTTGGTCGCCTCTCATGAAGCCGTCCAGGTCAACCACCGGCGCTTCCAGCTCTCCTTCCGCCTCCGCCACACTCTCCTTCGGCCACATGAAACTCTTTGAAACATGCGATGGATCCAAAGTATTGTTGTTACCACATGAATCCATCTAATTTAATGAGCACCTCAAAAAGATATGAAGGGATGTGTTTGTTATGTGATGCACCACCAAAAGCTATGGCATGTCTTTATTTATAGAGGGGAGATCTACATGCCAATGGCAAATCTACGAAAGCAAACAAGGAAATCTTTGTAGTAATCCGATTGTTTTGAAAAAACATAAATAAATAGAGAGATTTCTTTATTTAATTTTTAATACAAAGCATGGCTTAAACAGTGCTGTATGGATATATACACACACAACATGTTTTGGCTGTTAGGCACGACTTATGCAGGGGATCAAAGGCCAAAGATCCTAAGATCTTGCAGCAAAAAGCATGGCGATGGAGATGACGTAAGCTTAACATGCTGTTAAAGGAAGGAAAAAAACGCAGACCATTAACTTTAAGGAGAAAAGGGTTTCTTGATTTCCTCGGAGGTCAAGCTTTGGTAAGAGATGCATGAGGAAAAGAAAAGGTGAGAGAGAATAAAGGCAAAAGCGTAAATGAACAAGGGGAAGAATCTATTTATATCGTCAGCCACGTACAGTGACGGGAGCTCAGTCCAGCGTTTTATAGAATTCTCAAGAAATTTTATGTAAATACTTGTATATACTAGTATATTTTAGAATTCTCCACACATTTCCAGACATGTATAAATATCTAGATAGTTTAGAAGAGAATTCTGAAAGGTTCATATCAACCTTCGAATCGAATAGATTTTCACTGTTTATTGAGGAGGTGGAGTAGTATAAATATCCTCATAGGGTTTATCTGTAATTACCAAGCATTCTCTCAAGTTCTCATCCTTCTAGTTTCTCTCTCTAAGTCTTCCTTAATTCTCATGGATAAGTTAAGACTTGTAGACTTACTAGCAAGTTCTAAATTCAAGGTTTCGATAAAGCTTGTTATGCTGCACAGAGTTGATATTAGGTAAATATTCGGCCCGTCACATTATTAGGCGCTGGGGTGCCTAACTAGCTAGTATTTAAAGATCTCTAATGTTATTGGCAAAAAAAAGATCTAAAATGTTAATTCAAGTGGTTTTATGTAATATATATTTATAAATTCTCTGTCACGATTGGCGCTCGTGAGCCAATAGTGCGTAAAACTGCAGAAGATATTTCAAATCAAATGGGGAGAATAAGGACATGAAAAAAAAAAATTAAGAAAGCGTAAATCACCAAAATGGCGGAATCTAAAAGGCCACGACGTTGAACCAAAAAATTTGTCCTCACCCCAAAAGCTTGGGACACTGTCATCTTCTACATTGGATCCTTATTATCTATATTCATGAACTTCTGCTCAACACTTCAATGTGATGATGATGGAGATGGCATTTTTTTTAACAATGCATGATCACAAAGTTGAACTTGACGACCACCGAATGCTGCATCTGTGAGATTAAGAATTAGAGGAGCTTTTCTGAAAGGCTTGACCATGTTGATTGAGTCAGAATAGAGAACGCTTTTGTGATTATGATGCCATCGCAGTAGATTTATAATGTGTTTGTTTGGAAACACTTAACTCTCACCTAAAAGTACGTTCAATAGTGTTTTTTCACAAAAAGTGAGAAAATCGTGAGGGAGCAATATTTATTGAATCTGAGGCAAAGAATGAGTTTGTGCTCAGTGTGATGTATGAATATATAGCGTGGAATACACAGCTTAGTTACACAGTTACAACAGATAATGAACGGATCCTATAGGAATGTTCTACGTGTATAAGCTTAATAACGTGAATATTCCAGTGCAGCTAATCCATACATGTATAGGCTATTTTGTTATAATCTAACATTCCCCCTTAAACGAGGTGGTGCTATTGCTAAGCCGAGTTTGCTCTTGAGAAAATGAAATTGTGATGAAGACAGAGGTGCCATCTGATCGAGCTGATCATAGTCAGATGGGACTTACCAAGAGGAGCCATCTGATCGAGCTGATCATAGTGAGGAGTTACGTGGTAGTTAGCACTGCTATCCATGCACCATGAAGGATCAGCAACTGACTGCGAAGATGCAAAATGGGCTTGTGGTGCAAGGTAGTTATTGAATGAAGAGTCATCACGGTGAAAGCAGTTTTGAGTAGTATGACCGGGGCGATGACAGTAGCTGCAGAAGGGGCGATGACCCTGACGTCCGCGAAAATGACCAGCTCTTCGTGAATGACGTGATCCTCCACTCCATATGCTGGAGAAGTGGTTCAATTGATTAAGACGAGTTTCAAACGCCAACAGAGCACTCTGAGCTACCACCCAAGTTAGATTGGGTTTGTCAATCAGTTTGACAACTATTGCATTAAACTCTGCATCCAAGCCATTGAGTGTATGAAGGATCAGATCATCATTGGCCAAAGGACATCCAGCGAGAGCTAACTCATCGGAGAAACCTTTCATTTTATGCAGATATTCATCCATCTTGAGAGAATTTTTGCGAGTGTTATGCAGCTCATTCTTCACAACCATAACGCGAGCCTTGTGTTACAGTCTATTCTGGAGAACCCTAGAAATCTCTAGATTTCTCTTGAGAACACTTGTACATACTAGGATATTCTAGAGTTCTCCTCACATTTTTCACATGTGTAAATATCTAGCATAAATATCTAGATATTTTAGGAGAGGATTCTAAAGGTCGATAATGGCCGTCAGATTGAATCGATCTCCACCGTCCATGAGGAGGTGGAGTAGTATAAATACCCCCAAGGGGTTCATTTGTAACCATCAAGCACTTCAGCAATATATAAGTATTCTCCCAAGTTTTCATCTCTCTCAAGTTCTCTCCAAGTCTTCTTTAGTTCTCCCGAGCTAAGTCTAGACTTGTAGGCTTACTAGCAAAGTTCCAAGCAAGGGTTTGAGCAATCTTTGCTAGGCCGCACGGTGCTTCATCAAGTAAATCACTAAGCCCATGACACTTGGTAGAGGTGCATGTGAGTGTACAAGCTCCACTCCAAAGATCAAAAGCCGTGCGACAGTGGAGCAGCTAGGTGCCGATGTCAAGAGTCATTGTGTTTCGAAGCCATCCAACCAGAAGGCGATCAACAACAAACCACTCATTGTAATCTGGATTCAACTTAGGTCCTGCAGCATCAGGAACGATCTTGGGTGGTGCTCGAGCTGTACCATCAATGTAGCCCTCGAGTTTGTTTCCTTCAATTAAAGGGAGCACAATAGATTCCTAGACCAGGTAGTTAGTGTGATACAGTTTGATCGGCGAGGTCTGGCTGGCTGAGCTGAAGAGCGAATGAAGTTTTGGAGCAGCAGAAGTTGCAGACTCAATAGAGGAAGAGGAAGACAAAGACATGACGAAGAACGTTGGTGTTGCTCGCTCTGATACCAAATGAGAAAATCAGGAGGGACAATATTTACCGAATCTGAGGCAAAGAATGAGTTTGCGCTCAGTGTGATGTATAAATATATAGCGTGGAATACACAGCTCGGTTAGTTACACAGTTACAACTGATAATGAACGGTTCCTATAGGAATGTTCCATGTGTATAAGCTTAATAACGTGAATATTCCAGTGCAACTAATCCATACATGTACAAGCTATTTCGTTATAATCTAACACAAAACAAGATAATCTCATTCACATATTTACCTCAGTAAAAGTACTTCTTTACCGCATTACCAAACGAGCTCATTAACTGTGGTTAATTAATGAAGAAGAGATTGATGGGATAGGGGCATTACTCCTCCTTCAGTGATCCTGGTCGACATGTATACACATTCGACCGCCTATACATCTTCACTTGCTTTCTTCTTGATCATCACTAACACAGAATCCAAACATTATTTGATTGTTCACATCCCATTCAAGATCGATGTTACTAGACCTCCACAGAACTGCATTGTGTAGTGGATAGATAAATCAAGAGAAATTGGTACTGGACTAATAATAAACTCAACAGCAAAATAGGACAAAGGAAAAAACCGCTAGTCCGACCCACCCGCTCGAGCCTGTAGAAAATTTTCCGGAGTTGACCTGCTTAGTGTTGGATTGTGACGGACGGGTTGAAACCAGTCTGTATTACAAATAAATGGAGTGGGCTACAGGTTGCATGCACCCGCTCATTTATATTTTATTTTTTTAAAGAAATTCACTCTTATTATTCCAATATCTTCTTCCTTCTTATTAAATCCGTCTCATTTACCCTAGTAGGCTGTGGATCCCTCATCCCTATCTTGAATCTTCTGTTTTGAGACTCTACTTGAGCTCAACACCTCCGAGGCACCATGGAGTTGGCGAATCCTCAACTAATATCTCGACAAGGATTATCACCATGGCATAGCAACTCTGCTCTTCATCTTAGTTTTCACGATTCTAGTCCTCTGCTCTTCGTCTTCAGGTTCATTTTAGCAGCATTGCCTCAGTTGAGTCGTGAATCCTAGGCCAACGCTAGAATAATCGTCTAGTAGGTCAGTGATGATATTCCTTTCATTAACAAACTCATTGGAAAAGCCTTTTCGAGCCTCTTCTGTGTTTTTCCAATATCTATTCTTTCTCAGCCTATCAGAATATCAGATCAACCATTAAAAGTGAATAGAGGAAAAATGATTTCTCTAATTTTCTTCATCTTTTACCTCTCATCGTCCTCCTCCTCCTCCTCATCATCATCATCACAGTTTTCCCAATCATTAGCATCATATTTCTGTGTTGCAGATTAAGCAGCACCCGTTACTCCTTTAGGATATTCCTTCAAGGATCCATCAAAACTGACTGTGAATGACTTTATGTTTTCTGGTTTATATGTTCCTAGGAACAACTTCAAGATCTTCAAGTTTGGGCTCAAATCTGCTTTTGATTTTAAGCTTGCTGGTCTCAATGGGCATGGCTTCTCTTTGGCATGTGCTGATTTTGAGAAGGGAGTTGTTGTTCCAATCCATTCACATCAAGATGCTTCATTTCTCATTTTGGATGGGAAAGTCACTTTTGGGTTCATTTCCTCTGATAATACATGCCGCGATAGTACCTGTTATTTGGCAGTTGTTGTATCTCTTTTTGGCATAAGATTTGTGCTTGAAATTTTTCTTACTATCTGCAGTTTCTTGTCTTCAAGCGACCTCTCAGGTGATATATATTAAACGGGATGCTTATTGCCCGTATAAAACAAACCCATTTATTTTTAGCTCGTTCAAGATGGGTTAAATGGATTGAGGTATGAGTATGGATTAAATCGCATCTGTGAAACTTTAAACAAGCCGGTAATAAGCTGGGGTTAGTCCATCTTACACTATGTTAATTAGCCTTTAAATTCATTTTAAATTAATCTTTTGCTGAAATTTGTTCAAACAACACCATCAATAATACTTGATACCTTTTGTTTGAAATAGGAAACAAGCGTGGAAAATCTACACTGGGCCCCTGCTTTTTGGACATCTATCCGTTACAGGGCTCACATGGGCTTCTAGGCCCAATACTCTACTTGGATCCAACTAATTTTCTAAGTATGGTGGGCGTAACGAATCAAACCAATTGATTTGCATTCCCCCAGACTCGAACCAAAGCTAAACTAATTAGGCGTTTTGGTAATCATCATGTTATAAATAGTTAGGGCGAGGATTCGAATCCTGGAGAGTGATAACCGTAATAATTAACATAACCTCAAAAAGGTTGTCCCATCGGTACTTCGCTACCACCGTAAGGTCTCCTCGCAGGTGTCCAGATTAATCTGGGGTGGACAATGAACTCAGGATACCGGATGATTTATAAAAAAAATGTTATACATCGGAAAACAGTCTTAATAGCCGCAAACATCACCCCATCAACCTTCCAAACTTATATGACTGAACAAGCCTTAAAACCAATAATTGTTGCTTTTAAAAAAATAGCAAGCCCTCCAACAAAAAATGGTCGCTTTCAAGTATGAACACCAAAAAAACAAAACAAAACAAAAGAAACATGCAGAAGCGAGACGCTCTCCGTCCCTCCGAATGGGAAGATGCTCTTAGTAAACTACAAGAAGATGAAACAGTCCAAGGAAATGAGAGGGTTGTGAATGTCCTCCATCATGGCCACCTCCGTCTCCGTCTCATGCTTAGCCTCCATCTCTTTCACCACCGTTTCCTCAATTTTGAAACCGCCATTCTCTCTCCGCCTCATCCCCCGGAAACTCTGGTTTGGACTCACTCCTGTCTTATTCTCCCTCCGTCTCAACGATGGAACAGGCTGAGAATGTGCTTCGCAATTAGACTTTGGACCGATCATTCGCTTTGAGAGATTATTACTGCCTGCGTCAAATCTACGGCTGGAAGATGGTGACCTCAGCATTCTGTTGGGCACATTGCATGGAGACTTGGGCCTCTCTGGTTCCTTCCTGAAACTCTTCTGTCTGGCCAGGTTAGCAGGGGAGCTCGACCGCTCTCTCTTCAACGGCATGGAAGTCCCAACACTCTTGTGCGGCGGATTCGACCTGGATATAGCCGTTGATGGGCTTGGTTTGTTGTGAACCTGAGCTTTAGTTGGAACCAGGGAAAGAGAAGCTTCCTTGAGCGAATTGATGCGAACGATATGGGGGTTATCCTTATAACAGGACCACAGGAAGTCGTTAGAGAACGACCTGTCCTTAGAGATTAACGCGGTTGAGGAAGAGGCGCTGGACAGGGAAGAAGCGGAGCTGATGGTGGAGTTAGAAGAAGCAGGGCAAGTGAAGTATGAGGCAGAAGATGTGGGAGAAAGGGGGGTTTTGTTTGAAATAGGGATGACGAGCTTGTCCCGGACACGAGTGAACTCGGGAAGAGGGAGGGGATGCTGATCGGGTCCGCATTTGCTAATGCAACAACCCATTTGTGAGGAAGCAAGGGGGGGAGGAAGCAGTGGCGATCCGCTTGAAGGAGACGAAGAAGACGGGGGGTTTCATTATAAAGCATCATCAAAAGCTGTGTTTGAAATTAAAAGAAGGGAAAGCAGGGGGCGTGGAATGGGGTTTTCACTTTTGAAGAATGTGGGTTCAGAGTTGAGACGTTTGAATTGGGTTGCCCGGGGATGGGTTCCGTTAGCCAACGGCTACGCACGTAGTGGCCGTGACGACACCTTCCCAGTGCGTTGAGACCTCAGGGTGGGCCCCTTCCAGCCCAATGAATGATGATGGCATTCATTTGGGCCATATGATTGGGCCCTAAGTAATCATTGAGGCCCGTTTGGTGTAAGCAACATTTATGGCATTTCAAAGAACGAGCGGTGAGGGCGGCACGAGGCCCAAAAGAGAAAGGCGATGCGCTTGGGCAGTGTACCGTACGACGTTGGATGAGGATAAGGAAGGGGATGAACGCCGCCGATAAAGGCATTTAATTGGGATCATTATCGCAGTCAATTCGCACCCTTGCTCCCATGTTGTATTATTAAATCTTGATTTGGTTGGGAAATGGGGAGTTTTTTTTTTTTTTTGCCCGGCAGGATGGAAGTGATCGAGTGATTGATTGTATAATTACCTTTACAGAACGAATACAGGAAACAGCAAAATTACGAAAGAGAAGCCTTATCATTACGGATGGTGGGCTTCGTGCTCAGCAACACTGACTGATTGCATAACTAGTGGTTACTAATACTATAAGATTAAGCGATTTGCAATTGAAGCAAATGAAAGATGAATGGAAGAGGCAGACAGGGAGAATATGCACAGCACAGGAAACATAATATAAACACAGACATTTTCACCAAAAACAATATATATATATAAAACACAGACATCGGATAGCAATAACTTTAGAAATACCAGTGCTGAATCAGAGAGATCAGCTAGAGACGAGGCATCTCACTTTCAACGATGAGCAGCAGAGGGTTGCGCTCAAACACACATACACACACATATACCATATAAAAAAGCAATGGAGTAAATATAGAAGATGGTTGTGAAAAGATCAAGGAGCTTTGAGAAACTCATCCGCAATCCTCTTGATGACAGAGCCTCTTCTGGGAGGAAGCAGGGCCTTGGGGGGAGGCTGCCTGGCCGCAGCACCCCGTTCGGAGGCTGCCGCTTCTTTTCCATGTGGTTGACCGGCGGTTTTCACCGCCCTCTCGTTGCCGCCTCTGCCTTCGCCCATCCTCTTTCTTCAGCTCTCGCTCGCTTCCTTTTTTCCTTTGTCTCCTCGATCACTCGCCCACTCACTCCTCCTGCTGTAATCACCTTTTATTAACCCAACAACTGTGTCCCTCCCCCCAAAAGGAGGAAAAAAAAAAAAGACAAAAGGCAGAGAAAAGGACTGGGGCGTTTGTCGTGCTCGTGCATCCTGGTCCCCATCTTTCCATTTTATTCAAAAAAAAAAAAGGACTCGTGACATATTCGACGATCGACGTGGGCGAATCAACGTCCACTCTCCTCACTGCTCACTCATCTCTCTTTTCCCTTCCCAGTTCCCACTGAACAGCATCGAACCCTTTTATTTTATCCATTTTTTTTCCTTTACCATACAGGTTGGCGACACCGCCGACGTCACACAAGGCCGTCATCCTTACCTCACACCCACTCCTTTCCCTTCTGATTATAATATGTTTTCTCAACTGAATACAAACTCCTCCGTCTATAATACGCCCATTCGTTGAACACAGACAAAATCAGCAACATCATACTGTACTTCTTACAGGGAGGCGCCCACATATTCCTACCATGAACCGTTGAACACCCTCCCTCTCTTTCCATTCCTAACGCCGCCTCCCAAGTCATCATCATTTATAAGAAGCTTCATCAGCTGCCTCCTGAGCCTGTTTGGATAGCCTTCCATTAACATTAGCATGTTCAAAGTATATTGAGATAAAAACTCCTGCCGTCGGGAGAATCCTTTTCTTCTGTTGGGTGAATCCCATGCGTGCTTCTACATCTGGCGCTTAGCCTCTTCTTTTCTCCACTCCACACAACGCAGTCGGCTTTCGCCCTTGTCCACATCGCATTCATTCTCTCACTTCAATTATGACCCAATCGCATGCAAATTACCCCTTTGGTTTCTTGTCTTCTCCTTTTGTTTTGATGACAATGCGCTTGTTTAACAAATACTTAAATAAAGTTAAAATAACGTTCAACAATGTTTTATTCTTAAGGTAGGATAATTTTTTTAATATATTTACTTTAACTTATGAAAAAGTACTTCTCTATCGTGATTATAGACAATGCCAATTATATCTCCACTCCAAATTGAACTCTTCACCTCAAACTTCAAACATACGCCTTTATTAAAGCTGGCCCGCCTACCACTCCCTACCCTGCAGTGTTCCACCAATCCAACTAATCCTTTGCTCCTTTTTTTTTTTCCTTCATCAAACCTAAAATAAATTAATCCTTTAACTATTATATTTTTAAATAATCATTTTTAATTACATTATCGCATCAAAACTTCACGCTCCCGTGCATATAATAAACTTTTTTACGAATTGAAAATCAAGTAACAAGATGCGTCAAAAAGATAACAGAATGATAAACACAGACACACATGCGCGCGTTACAATTAATTACTCAGTGGCACTTGTTGTTCTCCAGTTTGACGAGTCTATCTTTTGCCTCCCTTTTTCTGTTTCCCCAGAACATTATTACCTTTTCAGATGCTAGAATGTAACCTTATCTTTTTGTTAAGTTGCTGGTGTTGAGCTGAACCTGCGCTAGCTAGTCTCTCCTAAGCTATTATTTGGCACCATTCTTATTCATCGTTTTGTCATTTATCAGCATTATAATGTCCAGAAAATATAATGCGCAGCCTTCATTAGATTTAAGTTGCTTTTTCCTGTTTGGAGTTGTCCCCTTGGAAGCACGATCCCATGATCTTTGTCCCAGAATCTAGCCAAACCCAACACATTCCTCTGTCCCCACGTGATGACTTAATCCGGCCAGTTCCATGAGCATTTTGACTCTCTTCATGTAACAATATCACTCCCTCCTCCTGCCCCAAATGTAAGCCTCCGATTTTAGTGTAAATTTTAACAGTGAAAACATATGCTTATATTCAGGAAAACAGGAGGAAGAAGAAGTCCTGATAATCATCATGACATTATGGTGTTGAGACCCGAGATAGAGGTTCTTCCTCACTGTTCCGTTAAAAGATAATTTTGTCACTCCCTGATCAGACGCTAGATTACAATCCGATGGTCAACATCCTTTAATTAAAAGGAGCGAGTGTTTTAATTGAGGGGATTCGAATCAGCTAGCTAGCTGTTTGCATCATTATAGGAGGGACCATTTCTGGGAGTCATTATTTATCTACAAAAGACGGATAAGAATAAAGCTTGGAATCTAGCTAGGGTGGTGTGGCCACCTGATGGGGAGGGCATAGACAGAGTTAAACCTTAAAAAGAAGAAGGCGCGTGAATCTAATAACTTAAAATGAAGTTAATTACAACTCCATAAAGTGTAACCAATGAAATGATGAATCTGATGTCTGAGATGCCCATGGAAGGGATGGCGTATGTTTAATTTGGAGGTAATTCATTGATTATACAGCTGGCTGGCACCTCGGTCTTCAAATGCTGCCGACCAGTTCTGTAGGAGGAACGAGAATTGAAAGGCAAAATAGGGATACACATAACACGCTGATTAGTAAATGGAATGAATTCAGGAATCCAGCTGGCTGACTCTCCCAGTGTTTGTCTGGTTCCAGAATCTTAAGCGCTAAGGTTGACACATGTACCAGTCACAGTAAGAGAACCCTCGGGGAGTCAGCAAAGGTGCTCCCTGGCTTGCGTTCATCACATCTGGACATCCTTCACCTCACACCCTCCATTTTTTTCCCAACTTTAATATTCCGGCCAAGTCAGGTCAACTAATTACTGACTCCTGCCCAATCCAATCCTGACGTCACCCATTACATCGTGATGCATTGCCTTTTTGTCAAGTGCCTTTTCTTTAAACCAGAAACGTATTTTGAAGGGAGTGTCTGCGTTAACTAGTTTGAAAATGCTTCCGGTGATTTTCCACACAAGCACTGAGTAACTAAGTGACAATGAGACCATTGCACAGCATGGTATAAAACAACAGGCTTCATAACTTGCAGTCACTCTGCGATGCTCACGTAGAGGCACGATTAAAATCTTTAACCGCTAACGACTCGACAATGCTAATAATAATCAAGCGCGCCATCTTTTAAGGACAGATTTTCGAAATCGTCATTGGCGTTGTTGGTCTTTCTGATAAAATTTTAAACTTTAGCTTTTAGTTCCTGCATAATGATCAAAACCAAAACCCAACATTAATCAAACGGATCATTGGTTGTTGCAATTAACTGTCTTATTTTATATAGGGCGATTGGTAATTAATTCCATTGATCAGACACTAGTCTGAAGGTTTGGATGGATTCTGGATAAGAAGTGCATTGCAGAAAGAAGAGGTCAAAGGGGTGGTGGGTGTGATGATTTGGGAATAGGAGTTTAGGGTTGAAAACGCAAGCCTGAGGGTCACATTCCGAGCGGATTCATTCGGGATTCAGTTTCATCCAAATCTCCTTGAGAATAATCTGAGAAGATTATTTTGTCCCCTCGAACTCGATATTGAAATCATGAGGATCCCCCCGGATCATCTCGCGGGGACCACCCCTCAATGTTTGTGGAACTGAGACCTACCAGTCAACTGTTTCCAACCCATTCATACATCTTTTTTGCCCCAAAACAAAAAGAAAACATTCGCACATTAGCTTATCCACACATCTTTTATTGGAAATCGGAAGCTTCAGACAAAGAAT
This sequence comes from Vachellia pachyceras, assembly GCA_025593235.1. Lineage (NCBI taxonomy): Eukaryota > Viridiplantae > Streptophyta > Magnoliopsida > Fabales > Fabaceae > Vachellia > Vachellia pachyceras. The sequence goes on along the minus strand of JANTPZ010145827.1, from coordinate 2,847 downwards.
CTTTTGTTTTGGCCACTAGATTAGACTGGGAATTTAAATGAATTGTAATGTCCCTCTGTTATCTTTTTGCTAGCCACCGACTCCATTTGCTTTACAGCGTAACGGCGATAACTTTCAAGAGTTGCTTGCCTGCTGTTAGTTAACCCATCTCACAGAATCAAGTTTTCCATCAACCTGTTGTTTTTTTTTCACAGGAATAAATTAACTAAATTTTATTGTTTACATAATTGGTTAAAATTAGTTACAGTAAAATGAGTGTGTAAAAATATAATTTTTTTTTTGGCCAGAAACACCCTCATTCGTGTGGAAGAGGGAGGATGATGCGTGGTGGAGAATGACTGTATGGATATATGTACAATGCTGTGAGTAATATAAGTAAATGATAGATATGTGCAAAGTAAAAAATCAACCAAAAAAACTGTGGTAACTGCAAGGCAAAGCCAATGAGCAGCCATATTAGCTTTCTTACCTGCCAAAAGTAAACAAAGCGGCTTGGACAGTAAAGGGAAGTGCGTAACACTCCTACGAGACTATGGTTTCTAAATAGCAAGATTCACTTGAAAATGATGCTCCTTCGACTCATCTTTACTGCTTTTGAAAGCGCTTAGTCCAAAGGAACAAATTAAATCACAAATCTGGAGACATATCTTCAGAGATAATCGATGAATATGGCATAACCAATTGAGCTTAATTAGGAGAATATTGATGAGCCGGAAAAGTCGGATATTTGACAATACAGACTCCCATGAGTGTGAATCCCAAGGGCCAAAAGAAGTACGCAAAGCTTACGACAAGCGCATCACACATTGGCCCATTGCTCACATGTTTACTGCTTCTCTCTCCTCTCACACGAACACAGCTATCCAACCCCCTCTCTCTCTCTAAAATAAAAACTGTGATATCACTATCACTATATTTTACTTGTCGTCGTGGCTGTCACTGTGTTCGTTTCCCGATGTGCCGGCGTCACTGCTGACACACACGAACGGCAGCAACTCCAGAGCAACACACAAACCACGAGATAGACTCACTAATGGAGGGGCCAAAGCCTCTACTGAAATCCACATCCCATTCTTTTTAATCTAAATGATTGAAACCGGTAGATGCTTCATCACATACAAATAAAGGGGTTCTTTTTAAACTAGGCAATTTCCTATGCCCTGCACCCCCGATCCTCGATAAATGCATCCGTGGGTTGCAACTGAAGTGTATTGTCACGTGCTCTGTTTTGCTGTTATCTTTCGTTCCTTTGAACAACAGGCAACAGTTTATGCAACCAGTGATATATTTGCGGCGATATCTTTCACTTCGTCTGACTCCGGTTTTCGAATCGGAGTCGCTGATAAAACCCGACCAAGTGGGACTAGTTCACGTTAAATCATTGACTTGAAGACCAAAATAGCAGAATACAAAGGCGCAGGGATCGAATACTAAAAGCGGATGGATAAATACAGAGTGGAATGAAAATCAGGACAATAAGTCTCATGTTGGGCTACTACAAGAGATGAGAAATTACAACTAATTCAGCGGTGATTCGTAGGGGTGTAGGCGTGTGGTTTTTGACATGCAGGGTCGGCGGAGCATTGAAGTGTGTTTGACGCAGGCATCGTTCTGCTCCTCCGGGTTCTGTTGCGATGAAATGCAGCCGACAATGGATTTCACCACCGCCTCAAGTATCATCCGCTTCACCGACTTCCTCCGAGCAGGAATCACGGTCGCATTCATCTTGCTTAGGAGCCTGAGCCGTGTCTCCTTCACCTCGATCACGGTCTTGTGTTGCTCTGCATCAGCAGGAACCACCATCGTCCCAGTTGGAGTCTGGCTTCGTCACCCTGGTTGGCCGCAGCTCTCTCTCTCTCTCTCTCTAATATGTTTCCGTCTTGGATGCAAGTGGATTTGAGGGAAGGCGTTTGCTATATCAGTGGAGTTTGATATCCCGGTGGGGGCCCAAAGGATTGAGAGAGGAGAGAGAAATACAGAGAAGCATCGAAATGGAAATCCTTCAATCCTGTGACACGTAAGATACGAGGTGGCCGATCTGTGACGGACGGATGGATTTGGGTGATTTAGGGATGGCGATGTGGACATTAGGGAATACAGGGATGGGGTTACAGCTTACAAGTAGGAGTGGAGTGGTAGTGGAATGGTTAATTACGGCAAATACTGAAAAGGATGCAATTAACAAAGGATAAAGTTAGCTTTAAGTCTAAGTCCTGCTGCAGATCCAGAGGATTTACTCCGATTGTTTGTTTGTGGAGGAAAATTTAAGAGCACCAACTCAATGTGAACTTAGTGTGAACGCTGATAAAAAATACGATGCCACCTTCTCTCTCTCTCTCTCTCTCTCTCTCTCTGTCATATATTTTCGCAATTTTTCAATGCATATGGAATAATTATCATATGTTATCTTCCTTTTCTCGAACAGTGGTCGATCACTTCGACAGTTGCATGAATCCCTTTTCCTCTCTGTTTCTGTGGTCATGTCCAGAAGAAGAAGGGAGTGTGTGAAGCAAAGAACAATAGAGATCGAACATGTATTAGAATCACCAGCTAGAGGGGAAAGATTAAAGGTGGACGGTGCCCGTGATTGGGCCGTGTAAAAGCCCATAAATCTGGGCTCCCTAGGCCCATGAGATTAAGGACCTTACACTTCAACGCTAATTCAGTTTTTACAGAGTTTAAACGCATGTTTAACAATATTTTTTTTAAAACGAGAATAATCTCCTTCATATATTTACCTCGACTTACGAAAAACGTATTTCTCTACTGTGTTTCCAAATGAGACCACTATCTTCCAAAAGTAACGTGGTATGCGGAGGGTGTAATTGCGCTGGTATGAGTATTAAT
>JANTPZ010145819.1:0-10519 GCA_025593235.1 Vachellia pachyceras | reverse complement strand
CATGGACATTTGGAGTAATAAAGGAACTGAATATATCACATGGTAATTTCAAGCTCTAATTCATATTGCAAGCAACCCTGTATTCCATGAGAGAACTAAATAAATAGAAGCGGATTGCCATTTCGTGAGAGAGAAGCTCAAACGAAGTTGATTTATTTACAGCATGTGAGGTCGACAGATCAAGAGGCAGACTTGTTAACCAAACCAGTTGGAAGAGAAGTTCAAAGAAGACTTTTATACAAGTGTGGGATCATGGATGGTAGATATTTTCAGGCCTTAGCATCTTTATTAAGTCAGGGACACTTGTTTAAAGTTTTGGGCTTTGGCACAGTTTTCATTATCAATAGAATATATTTTTTCTCTCAATTGGTATTGGAGCTTTAAAAATTGTTTTATTAATTGTAATAAGAGATTAAACAATTTAAAGAAAATAAACACTTGTTTTTTAATTTGATAAGACTTTTCCAAGTATTCTTTGAATCATAAATTAACACATTTATTCCGTAAGAGCATTTATGAAAGGATGTTATTTAATGTTATAAAATTTAAGTGGATAAATATTCCAGAACTCTAGAAATTATCCTTAAAATTTAAATTTGGAAACTCATCAGTGTTACATTCAACTAACTTAAGGTTTAGAGGGTTTTGTAGATTTCAATTTTTCTAAAATATAGGGGGTTGATATGATGTTAGTTATTCTTCTACAGGGTAGAGGGCATCTGCTTCTTCAATTTGAAGTTTACTTTCAAAAAATAAATGGGCATAAGTTATAAATGATGATAATAATAATGAAGGAATGTGGGGTGAAAGAAAAGCAGAGGATAAGGAATTCACTTGCGGCTTAAGTGTGTGAGCAAGCCATTGCATGTACCGCTTTCCGGATCTGATGTTTTCTGCTTAAACAACCATGCCATCATCTTCTCACAGAGCATAAAATAGATAGAATGAAGTTTTAAATATTAGATGAAGAAAATGAACAAGAACAAAAACTAGAAAGTAGAGAGAGAAATTATAAAAGCAGCAGCAGAAGATTAGATGACGTACCTTGAAAATACATATTCTTGTGCTGATAAGCCGTCGTCGAGTTTAAATCTATCAACTCACCAGTGGCATCCTTGCAAATATACAAACACCCCTAAGTTTGAATTGGTGTGATTTCAATAAGGCAAGCGACTTTAATTTTATGTTGTTCCCATTTGAGAAAGCGGTAGAGAAGTGTTTTTACACAAGCTTAGATAAATGTGTGAAGGAGATTATCTCAATTTATGAAAAATACTGTTGGACATACTATTAAATTTTACAAGTCATTATGAGTGTTACCCAATACTGAGGAAAGATTTTTTGTGGGTGACAGGTAACATGGTAAAATATTAATTGGCTAATAGCTTGTTTGGAAGTCCAGTGGAAAATAATTTTACAAAATTCAAGGTAAAATCTCAATTTTGTAAAATAGATTAATTTCCTGAGGCAAAATCTATGTTTTGAAAAAATGAGAATAAGTTTTACAGATTATAAGGCAAAACGCATGTAGGGAAGATGAAAGACAAATTATTATAAGAGAAAGCGTGATTTGACAAGAAAATAATTGTACCAAAACCTAGATTTCAAACTTAGGTTTTGTTACAAAATTGATTTTAAAAAAATGTGAGTACTTGAACAAAATTTAAATTTTACACAAAGCCTAGATTTCAAACATCTACTCAAGTTAAGAATGTGAGTAGATGTTTTAAATTTAAATTTTAAAACATCTACTCCAGTTAAGAATGCGAAGAGAGTGCAATTCCAACTATTGGAGGACTCTTCCATAGGTAATTACTCTTCATCCATTCCAAATCCCCTCCCTTTGAATGCTAATTCCGTTGTTGAAGTACATGGTTAGTCATACTCTAATGTTGTATTTGATGATGATGCTGCATTGAGCAACTCTAAATCATGTTCATGTGCTGAATATTATACGTGTGTGGATTGCTTTGATGAGAAATGGCAAAAAGTTGCTGCAAAGCAAACACAATGGATTAGTGAAGTGTATGTTGATACCTTGTTTTGATGATAACAAAGTTTTAATTCAAAGGTTACATGGCAGGATTTGGAAATGTCTTTGAAATTTTTGAAAATGAGTTTTACAGTTCAACAACTCGAGTTCTATTCCTGTGTTTTTGAAAACTTTCAGGTATAACTCGAGTTTCCAACTTCAAGTTGTGATGATTCGAGTTACACCATTTGTAGAACTCGAGTTACATGCCTTAAAGTGCTCTGTCCAAGGAATTTCATGTGTCACAACTCGAGTCCTGAGGTTAAGCAACTCGAGTCACCTGGAACTTTCATCAACAACTCGAGTTTTCAGCTTCAAGTTGTGGTCACTCAAGTCACAGCTCTTTTTGAACTTGAGTTGCATGCCTAAAAATCTATTTTCTGGAAATCTTATGTGCTAGAACTCGAGTTGCAATCTTGGAGAACTCGAGTTTCCCTAAACTTTCAAGGACAACTCGAGTTCCACACTTCAAGTTGCAACAACTCGAGTTCCAAGCTTATTAAACTCGAGTCTCATAACCTTGAACTGCTCAGGAAGCTTTTTGATACACTAGAACTCGAGTTGCAGAAGCATATAACTTGAGTTGCATAACTGGTTTATAAAAGAACTTTCAACATAAACTCGAGTCACAGCATTCAAGTTTCAGACACTCGAGTTACTCACTTTTCAGAACTCAAGTTGCACAACATGATTTCATAACTTGCAGTTTGAACTTGAGTTATCCAAATAAAAGTTTCTTCAATTCGAGTCATGCATTTTTGAAAACTTGAAGTTTTATAACATGACATTTCAGATAAACTTCAAAGCCATGAGGAAGAACTCGAGTCAGGCATTCTCACAACTTGAGTCACAACTTTATCTGACAAACAGCGCCTGACACGGAGCTTCACTTTTACCAAATCCTTCCTTATTTCTGTCAAAGATTTTTAAATCCTACTTGCCACCATAAATGCTCGTTTACTAACCTATGAAACAGGAAAAGCTTCGCCTGCTGAAGATCTCTGACAAATGAGAAGCAATCAAAATTTTTTTAGTCTTCGCCAACGTCGAAGGATTTCATTTATTGAGATTCAATGCTCACAGCAACTAGAGACAACGGCCACTAAATATAAGTAATGGACATTTGGCCTTCTCTAACGGATAACTTGAAAGACTTTATCTATAAATAGAGAAGCATTAAAGACATAAAAAGACAACGATAATTAACAACGCTGCTATTCATACGCTCTCTATCTCTTGCCTTCTGTAAACATTCAATATCATTCTGTGAGCTTTAGTGTTTATTCTATTTACTCTTTTAACAGTTTAAATTCATGATTCATTCTTGTTAAAGTTGAGAAACTCAAAGTTGGGGCTTTGAGTTCTGTGGGCTAAGAGGTTGTTGAAAAATAGAGAATGAAGGTCTCTGTTATCTTGCAAATAGTGAGGGGGAGTGTGACTCCTTAATTGTAAAGGCTTGTGAAGCCTGTTTGCTTGAGTTTAGTGGATTGCAAATCTCAGAAGAGCTCTGAGGACTGGACGTAGGTCAGAGAGGACTAAACCAGGATAAATCGCCATGTCCATTATTCCTCTGCACTCACGGTGACTTTGTTTTAATTTCTGTGATTTACATTTTAATTTTTAAGTGTGACCAATTCACCCCTCTCTTGGTCAAATCCTACTCTAACAGTGTATGGTCCCACTTTTGCTAATAGTGCATCATTTTGCATTAAAAATTTTGATAGTAATATGCATGAACATGTAGCGGGTTTTGAACCTTTGGGCACTAGTGTTGAGAACAAATATAATAATGATAGTCATAATGTTGCTTCTTGTACATCTATAAATAGTTGCATGAATTTGGTTGACAATAATTCTCTTGCACATAAATGTGATGATTTTGTAAAGCATGACACTTCAAATGTTCCTATTGACCATAAAAAGCTTGAGAAAGGTATTATTAGTGTTTCTACAGGTGCAATTGAGGATAAAATCAATGCTGACTTTCTAAAGGAGATTGAGGCACCTAAGGAAGCAACTCCTAAGCCGTTAAAAGGAATTAAGCTTTTTAAGGCTAAAATAATAAAATGAAAGCCTAGGCTTAAGACAATTCAGCAAAGACCAATGCCCAATGACCTAGAAAACAAGGAGCAAGAGGAATCACAGCTGTAAGGACTGAATGCTTCTCCTGAAAAGGGGAAGAAATTGAAGCAACTTACTATTGATCATTATTTTAGGCCTAATCCACTTGAACACTCACCTGTTGTTACTGTTTCAGGTGCTGCACATGGATATGTGAACATGAATGAGGAGTATCAAACCTTGCAGATAGATAACATCAACACAGAACATCATGTTAATGGGCTATATGAAGAGAATGATGCTGGACAGCAAGTTGAGAATAGTGTAATAATGCAAATGGAGTCTCCAGCTACTCAATTCAAAGGTTTTCAAACTGTTTGCACTATGAAAGGAAAGTCTAGATTTGAACTACATGAATCCAAGAGCCATTTTCTTGATTTTCCTAGTATTAAATGTTATCCTACATGTTATAATGGTCATAGTATTTTTCATGTATTTGATGCCCCATTCTTTGATGAATTAATCTTTAAAGAGGGATTCACTATTAAGAGGCCAACACATGAAAAATTCAAAGAAATGAATGAGTCTACTTTTAAGGATTTCCTGTTTTTATCACTTGCCATAGCTCATCTTCACAATTTATTCCATTTCATACTTTCCTGTGACCTTCCACTTGACATTGGAATGTTTTGTGGCATTAATATGATCTTTTCAAGTATGATTTTGATTCTAGTGTTGAAAGTCTTCCTAATATGAAATGGAGTCCTAAGTATACTCATGATTCCATGCATGAGATTATCTCTTGTGACTTGCAACCTGATTTATTTATCAATGGACATACCTCTTTAGAATACATGACTTTTATTGAGGATATTTCTGCATACTCTTGGTTATTTGTGCAGCAACTTGGTGATAAGGGAATCCAAGGAGATCACTCTCCACCATACATTTTGGAGCCTCTTCCAATAAAACCGGAACCACCACCAAATGAGCACTACAAAAAAGAAAATCATGTGCTAAAACAACTTCAAATTAGAATTTAGGATGGACTTTTTGCTTCAAGAGCTTGAAAAGATTTTGTTCACATGGTTGTCCCTTTCCTCTCCTTGATTGAATTACTTATGATGTAATTCACAGCCTACATACTACAATGCAAGGAGTAAGTGTGGGGAGGGTCACATTGAGCAAGTTGGTTTTCTGAATTGCTAAATTGATGATTTTGTTTAAAAATAAAAAATTCTCTTCTTCATTGATTTGACAAATGTTTGTTGGTTCTGCACTGTTTTGAAAATTTTTTGCTGTCAATTGCACCTTAATATCAGTATTTTTGATTGCTTGGATGATTGTGGGGACTAGAATGAGTCTTTGAAGTATTTCACTGAACTTAGCACTAAGCCTAGACAAATCCATGCTTAAATGTCTATGCAATTGGTCTTGGTGAGCAAAGATGACGTGAGTAAGCTAGTTGTGAGGAATTTGAGCCTAAGTCATTCTCAAATAGTGTGTGATGTCATCAAGTTTAGTAACTTTCTAGAACATGTCTCAATCCTTAATTCAAAACCACATTAGCTCTTGGAATTGTGAATATGATAAGGGCATTCCTTTCAAACCCTTTTAACCAAAAAGCAACCCACATCTTAATTCCCTTTGCTAAACCCCTTGAGCCCCTCATTCATTCTTTAATATTCCAACTTTGATTAATGAACATTGCATGTTTTACTATCAAGAGAGCTTCAAACGATTTGGAATACCAAGTGCTTGCTTGAGAATAAAGACATGATTATTGTAGCTATACACTGAGCATGGTTCACTGCTAGGAATATGGAACCCCTCAGTGAACTGTTTGTTTGCTTTAAAGAAATGATGTTGCAAAAAAAAGATCACAAGAAAAAAAAAAGAAAAGAGAAAAGGAAGGAAAAAACGTGGTGTTTATGACAAAAAAAAAAGGAAGAGAGAGAAAAATAGAAAAAAATAAAAAGAAAAAGAGAAGGGAGCAACATACAAATATGTACAGCAGGGAAAAAAGACACAGAGGGGAAAACAATTTATAAGAGGAAAATAAAGAAGGTATTTGAATAATAATCAATCATGATTTCTTGATGTGCGTGTTTTTTGTGGTTGCATGATAAATTCAGCTTGAAATGTGATCCTTTGAGTTTTGACAGCAAGCAATACAACATTAGAAAGAGAGCATGTGCATGTTCATTAATCATTGACATTTATCTCCATTCCATTATTTAGCCTTTCCAACACTACAACCCATATAAAGTCCTTTGATTCACAAAACTTTTTTGCATTTGAGTGATGGAGATGTAGGATGGTTACAAGCTTATGGTGAAGCCTAAATTTGATGATTTTGAGAGAAAGAACCCATATTAATGAGAGTGAGTGAAACACTTTTATTAGCGTGGTTTGTTTTTGGATTAGTGTTAAATCTTTCTTCTCGAAGAACTTGAGACTCAATCTTATTCACATTATTTTTCCCGGTGTGCAAAAAGTGAGTGGGGGGAATTTGACAAATCCATATTTTGTATGAAGAAAATGCACTTAGAGCTTGTTTGGATGTATTTTGAAAATAGCTTTTATAGATTCCGAGGTAAAACCTAGGTTTTAGAGAATGGATTTTGGAAAATAGCTTTTACAAATTCCGAGGCAAAACATAGGTTTCGAAAAGTGATTTATGTTTAGAAAGTTATTAGCTTTTATGGATTCCGAGGTAAAAAGTGGGTAGGATAGATGAAAGAGGAAAGAGGAAGAAAGAAAAAGTAGGAAAGAGGAAAGAGGAAAAAGTAGGAAAGAGAAAACCTAGGTTTCAAACTGAGGTTTCGTAACCAAAATAGCTTTTGGGAAAAAAAATTTTGCTTGGACAAAACCCCGGTTTTGAGGTAAAACCTAGATTTTGAAACCAAACCTAGATTCTAGAATTGGTTTCCAAACAAGCCCTTAATATTGACCTCTTGGTATGTTATTGGAGCTCAAATGAGTCAATTAGAGGATATTTGTGTTAATAAAAGATTAAAAGAATTAATGCTAAGTTTGAGATATTTGATCAATTCGTGAGTCATTATTTCAAATGCACAAGATTATATCATGTTTATGTTAATATGTAGGACATTGGACATTGGGGAGTTAATGCTAAGGGATCAAATCTTCTCTGTGCCACATGCTTTAGCCAACAAGTTTCTTGGCTGAAGCCAACGAAGTCGAGATGCTCTCTGTGCCACATGCTTCAGCCAACAATTTTCTTGGCTGAAGCCAATGAAGTCCAGATGCTCTTAGTGCCACATGCTTAGCCAACAATTTTCTTGGCTGAAGCCAACAAAGTCCAGATGCTCTCTATGCCACATGCTTCAGCCAGCAAACATCTTAGCTGAAGCCAACGAAGTCTAATGTCCGCACAGCTGCAGCAAAACCCTATATTTACTTGTACTTGCCATATGATATTGAGTATCAGTGCTAGAGAAGAGACACAGCATTTTAGTTGGTATTCATGCAACAGAAAACTGAACATCCCAACAGTACAGTGGCGCCAACAAAAAGAATGAGCAGATTTGGATGAATTCGTTGGAAACTAAATAAAAAGGGAAACTGAATCAGTTGGCTAGGAGGAAAGCTGGCAAATAAAAAAAAAGAAAAAAGAAGAGAAGGATAGATGGCCAAACAAGAAAGCAACCAACACACATCATTTTCCTTTCGTACCATCCTCCTACAATCATCCAGAGATTTATTTTTCCTTCCTTCACATTTTTCTATTCCAGCATGTCAGCCCTTATCTCGGGGAACCACTGATTCTTTTCTAGATTCTTTTCATCTACCTCTCTCTCTTCGAACATCCATCATTTTCTTTTCCATAACATACTTCACTCCCACTCTTCAATCTCCGTCTCATTCTCCCTCTTTTGTTCAGACCTCGACCTCATTCCATTCGCTGATCACCACCAATATCCATCGTCTTCTTTGTCACACTTTTCCATTTTGATTTACTCCTCCGTTGTTCGCTCTGCCATGGGTGACCGAATCACCACTGCTGCTGTGGGTTTCTCTATGCCTGGCTGAGTCCTTTGCTTTCCTAGGAGATTGATCGAGCCAGAGCTTCAATTTAAATAGGGAGTCTTTTGTATCTCATAAATGTTTTCATAGACTCATGTTTTTGGGATTGATATGTAAGCTTGTATGAGATTTCATACTCTGCTTTAGTACTCATCTTCTTCATTATTTCACACAATTTGATTGAATTGTATTTGTTCAGAGATTAGCTTCTTGATTGAGATTAGCTTCACTTTAATCTTGACATCATATTGTTCTAGGTTGAATGTTGTGACCGATTTATTGAGCAATGTTAATTGACATTGTTTTTGGAAGTGCTTGAACATCTACATGTGTAACACCTCCTATTTCCCCCTATATTCTTTTATTTGATCACTTATGAACCACTCTTGGGCATTGGATAACTCAATTTGGCCTTTTTAGCTAACTTGAAAATTTCAAAAACGTTGTTACTGTTCACTGGCCCATTTTCCAGATTTCTGGTCCAACTTTAAAAATTCATAATTAATTCTATAAAACTCAAAATGGAGTGGTTCCAATTTTTAAATTTAGCTTATTAAGTGACCCATTTGAATCAGTTTATTCCAAAACCATAGCAATGTCCAAATGGTCACTATCTGTTTTTCCAGTTTTTCCCTTAACTTTGGAAAATCATATCTCTTAATGTACACGTCCAAATTTCACAAAATTTATATCAATTTAAAGCTTAGAATGTGTAGTATTTAACTGGAAAGTTTCAGCTTAATTAGATCTCATCTGCTATTTTTCCTTGATGCCTAAAACAGGTCAGTTTTTAGGGCATTTGGAACCCATTGATTTTGAAATCTCACTTTTCTTAAAAAATTACTAATACCTCATTTTGGTTCATAATCAATCCTTTTTATCATGCATGGTTACTCCTTGTCATTCTTTAGCTTACCTAGCCCATTTTCATGCATACATCATCACATATCCACTTACTTCTTCATGTGGAGGTTTATGGATTACAAACTACAACCACCTGCAAGTAAAGCTTATCAATCATAATATTTACACCAAATTCACTCAAGCAAACACATCATCTTCATCCATCAATAACCTCATTCTTACCCTTGCTTGAGCTTGCCCCTACATGGTTAGTTGTGGAATACTGAGATTTTTGAAAATCCCAATAGCAAAACTAACTAACAAAACTTGTGAATGTGCATGTAATACTTTTCAAAATGTGTGTATGATCAAGGTACATGTGACATATTCAAACATTTCATTATCATGCATATGGCCATAGCAATCAAGATCACATATCATATACAACAACAAGTTCATAAATCATAGATTAATGCACCATTCACAACAAGTTCATAAAATAGTTTAGAAGAGTTAGTAGTCTTGCTACCTTGTGTCTCTAGCTTTTCTTGAGGATTTAAGCCTCTTTTGATGGCCTTTCCCAATGGTCTCTTTAGTTTCTCAATCTCCTAAACATCATTCAAGAATATGATCATCATTTACAAGCCATCAACTAGACACAAAATGCATAAAAACGTAATTTAGCCCTCTTGCTCTTATAAATGCATCTTAGGGTTTTGTAACTTGACTTTATGATCTCTAATGCTTCATAAATCCATTTTTTACTTTTACCCTACACAATTTGGCCTTCTAAATCCAATGGAAGCATCAAAATCATCAAAATAACACTCCCCTAGTGCTTTTCCTTGCTGCTGAAACAGAACAACAAATAGGGGTTTAGGAGTTTTCAAACTTTCTTTACGTATACATGTGTATTCTTGCTCCCAATCCATTTTTCATGCAATATATAACTCAAACTCAACTCTCCCTAGGCCAAACGAAATTTGGGCAGCACCTCCCCATATTTTTGAGCTTCTCATAATTTTTACAACAACCAAAACAACCAACAACACAAGTTAAACTACTCTTTACTACTCAAGGAAGAACTTGCAACCTCTTGATCCCTCTAAAACCTTCTCTTTTTCATTTTCACCTTTGAAAACCCTAACCTTCCATCTCTCAAATGAAAGGTTTATTCAAAAAAAAAACCGATGGAATTGAAGAGGGAGTTGCAAGGAGTAGAAATATGTAAAGAGTTTGTTGTTTGGATGAGTACCTTAGGTTGTGTGAAGCTTTCTTTCCTCTTCTTGTGCTCCCAAAAATGGTGAAATTTCATACCTTGGAGGAGGGAGAAAGTGGCGTTCAAAATGAGAGGAAAGAGGAGGAAATGTTGTCTTAAAAGTGCGCTTGAAAAATTGAATGGCTAGGATTGTTTCTTTGTCACCAAGTTTCATCATTTAATGGCTAAGATTGTGCCACTTGTCACTCTAATGTGGAGGGTGAAAAAGGTGTCATAATTACTCTCAACTACCACATTAATGACTTAGTTGGGCT
>JANTPZ010145803.1:0-27527 GCA_025593235.1 Vachellia pachyceras | reverse complement strand
ATGAAAGAATGAGTAAAATCAAAGACGAGGGTACAAATGGAATAAACAAAATAAAGCAGGGGTATTTTAGTCCAATAATCTTGGATCCCTCCAAATCCCCCCAATTTGGAGGGGATAAAAGGAGAGGGAAGGAAGGGGTGAGAGAATATCATTTTTACTCCCTCCCCTCCAAAAAAGTTAAACCAAACAAGGGGAGGGTTTCATTAAACCTCCCCTTCCCCTCCTTTCCCCCGAACCAAACACAGCCTAAGAAAGGATTGATCTTTGGATCAATTACTGCTTCATTTTTTGAAAAATATAACTTCTTTAATTAAATGAAACAACAACAAAAGCTCAGGCAAAGACAACCGTCAACATTTAAAGTCCAAACCTATTTTTTTTTTAAAATACTATTTGTCACATGTAAGTTTTTGTTGTTCTTTCACGTAATTGAAAGCCTGTTTGGTAAAACGGTGGAGAAGTATTTTTACCATTTACGAGGTAAATATGTGAAGTAAATTATCTCGTTTTGCGGAAAAACACTGTTGAACGTACCTTTGGGGTATTATTTCTTAAAGATGCCTTAAGAAGCCTAACTTTTTAAAACACTAATTGTTAGTAACAATAGTTTTGTTGTCATTTCTTTTGTTAGGTAGTCATTGATCTTCAGGTCACTCCTATTTTATAATCCAAACCCAACTTTTCAAAATACTAGTTGTAAATCACATAATAAGTGGAACAAAAATACTACATAGACTATATTTGATTTTTTTTTTGCCTATAACTCATAAATGGCCGAAATCAACCTCACTCTTAAGAGAAATTTAAAGAAAGCTGTATCACCATCCTTGTGGAATAGCTTCTTCTCTATGCAGGGTGCCAGTGCCACTGGGTGAAATGGAATCTCCAACATCAAGCAGGTATGGAGTATATGTTCTCGGAAAGTTCTCTGGCCAACTTTGTTCGGATATATCAGTTGAGATATTTGGTCTTCTAGATGCAGACTGTTTCAGGGGATCTACCAACAGATCATGAAAATGCAAATGGCCGTTTCAGTTTCTTCAGAGCCTACTCAAACTTAGAATTACAAAGTCAGAACACTTTCTATGGGTATAGAGCCGCACAGGATACATCCAATTGATGATCGATAGTTCAGTTCTAGAGGAGGACAGAGTTGATGCGGAGGAGTTACCCAGATTGAAGAGGACCAATGGCTTTGGGGTTCAGTTGTAAACTCGCAAGGGTTCCTTCTGCGGTTGCCGAGCTTTTAGGTTATATTCATGGCTTACACATATGCTCGTCCCAGGGTCATAGGAAGATCTTACTATTGCGCCCAATTGTATTGAAGCTTTAAATCTGTTAACAAAAGGTTGCGTTAATAATAATCCTTCTTTTGATACAGTGGAAGAAGCCAGGCTCCCTCTTAGTGGTTATTGGCAGGTGATTATGCTATGCTTTGAGAAGAGATATTTCTACTGCTGACCAATTGGTTAGGCTATCTCATATGATTGAAGGAAATTTTTGTATCTAAGCAACCCCATTTCATACTCTCCAAGGTGATGGGTGAGCTTTTAGTTTCTTTACTATTAGGTAACTTGTAACCTCCATGCTCTAAGTAATGAAGTAATATTAAAAAAAAGAATTTTAAAGAAAATTTTTAGTGCTATGAGATTACAATATCCTTGTGTTTGGTTTTAAAGCTTGCAAAAGTCTGGAAAAATTTAAATCTGTGGAGGGGTTTTTATCAGGTAAATATATCTTAATCTTTCAAACTTTCTCTAAAGCAAAGGTCAAAATCAATACTTATTCCCTCTCTGTGTCAACGGATTTTATGTGGGCCGAATTTTAAAATTAAAAATAATAGAAAAAAGTTCCAAGCGCCACATGGAATTCCCGCACCTGACAAAAGCTGCGATGATTATTTGGTTCTGAGCATAAATGCATTACCGCGCATAATCAGCTTCCCAATTACCAGTTACAAGTCTCACACTCTTCTGAAATTCTTAGCTTAAACGCTTATCCGAAGCCCATAAAATCTCCATCACATAGACTTTCCTTTCAAGAAGCTTTCACGCCACTCACATTTCACATTCACAGTCATAACAACAGCCTCTGCTTCTGCCAGCAAAGGGAAAATGGCTTTCTTTTTCGGGCTCGTGCTCGGAATAGTTGTGGGGCTTGCCGTGATTGTGGGGTTCGTCAAGTGCGAGAATATGCGGTCCCAGCGCCGGTCAGAGTTGGCAGCTACGATTGCCGCTTTTGCGAGGATGATGGTGGAAGATTCCAGAAAGCTCTTACCTTCTCAGTACTACCCTTCTTGGGTCGTCTTCTCTCGGAAGCAGAAGTTGAGCTCAGCTCTCTTCAGTACTTCTTGTTCATTATTTTGCACTTCTTCTACTCCTTTTCCCCTTCAAGTGTAATAATTTTTTTTTTACGGTTTTCACTGGATTGACGTTCCGATTTTCTCTTTTTCAGGTATCTTGGCTTAACTCACATCTCACAAAGATCTGGCCTTATGTTAACGAGGTAACTTTGATGGGTCAAATAATCAAGGGTTCGGTTGATTTTTCATAAAAGTTGTACGAATTTCTTAAATCGCAATTTTAGGCTGCCTCTGAGCTAATAAAGGCATCGGTGGAACCCGTTCTTGAACAATATAGACCAGTTATTTTGGCCTCGCTTAAATTTTCGAAGTTCACTCTTGGTACCGTAGCACCCCAGTTTACAGGTAAGTTGAGTTCGTTGAATTAAATGTCTTTGGATTTTGATGAATAGGTTCTTCCTGTAGTCCCGCTAGTGATCCTTATCAACTCCCATTTCCTTCTAATTTAAAGAATATCTAGAGAGAAATATGGTATGGTTTATGTATTTTCTCTTATCACGTTACTGTGGTTCTAGTTTTTCCCGTTAAGGATTCCATCCTGAAGGTTTTGCCACTTGGTGTTTTTCATTTTATTGAAACATCTAATTTTGTTGACGTTGATCTTTAGGGGTGTCTATAATTGAGGATGAAGGAAGTGGTGTTACCATGGAATTAGAAATGCAGTGGGATGGGAATCAAAGTATTATACTTGATATTAAGACTCTAGTTGGTGTTTCGCTACCAGTGCAGGTATTCAACTTTCTTAATGTCTGAACCTTGTTTTACTAGTAGCTAATTTGATTTCCTTCTAATGGTCTTGTTGCTTTTGCTGTTGATTAGGATTAAGTCATTAGTCCACTCTTGTAAAAGTTGGCAAAGCCAAACAATTCTGAATCAATTCATGATTACAAGATTAAGTGCCCATTTGGATTAGTGGTGGAGACTAGAGAACTGATTTTGCGCTTTATGAGGTATAAAATGTGAGAATAGTTGTATCTCTTAAAGAATAAAATCTGTTTATTGAAGAGAAACCAAACACCCCCTAATAAATTATCTGGATGTTGAACAATTCATTTTTGTTATGCATCTTAACAATGTGATCGCTATTTTGCATTTTGCAAGCATTGTCTGAAAGTGTAGAATTGTAGTGTACTAGCTTCACAATGTGATCAGTATTCAGCATTGACTAAAAATACAGCGTTACTGTGTTCTCTCTTTGCTGAATTTTTAATGATTATGCTGCCTACTTCTGGAGAAGTTGACAGCAACTTTGAGTTACAGATGCATGACTCTTGTTATCTCTTTTACTCAATGCATAATAGATCACCAGATCATGGGTTTCACATCTTTTACCTGTTTAGTTGCATAAAGAATGATGCAACTGCTTGATATTGAATTCTTTGTGAATGCTCTCATTGATTTTGTGCATAAGTAACATATTCTGTTGGTTTGCTAATTCCTGAATGATTATAGTTGATTTTGCTGTCTTGTAACCTCCTTTGTTCAGGTAAAAAATATTGGATTTACAGGCGTTTTCAGGTTGATTTTTAAGCCACTTGTTGATGAATTTCCAGGCTTTGGAGCTGTTTGTTTTTCTTTAAGGCAGAAGGTATCTTGTCACTTTCTAATGTGATCTATTCCTTCTTGTTTTAGTGCATCTACATGTGTATTAGTATTTAAGGTCTTAGTGACACTATTATTATTATTATTATTATTATTATTATTATTATTATTATTATTTAGCTGACTTTGACTTGCACTTCTCTCTATTCCATCCGCATTTTAAAATTGAACTATTTGCACACATGTAAGTTATGAATTATCAGTTACTGGACTAAAAGTCTAAATGGAGTCCTGCTAGTAGACTTGATTGAGAACTGATCCAACCACATTTGAAAGCATAAAATTGTCGTTGTTAAAGGCTTTGGAAATGGACTAAAACACTTGTGATTTCTAAGGATTGCACTATAAGGTGCAACCCCAGGGTCATTCTCTACGGAGCCTTAGGCACAATTAATTCAATTAGCTTGTGGATTAAAGTCACTGTGATAAAAAGGGGTTGTTTGTTTCTAAAACTTTAATCATAAAGGAAATACTTAAAATAAAATTTCTTTTTGGGTTTTTTTGGATTATGCGAGTGCAGAAAACCAAGTACTGAAATGCAAAAGCTTTTGATGATGAATCCCCCTTGGAAATGGTTTAGGCTATCATAGTTCGAAAATGATAAGGTGGAGTAATAGTTTCGTACTAAGTTTAGTAATCAAAACTCCAACAACTCGCTGGGTCAGAAATTTCATGCAATGAACTCCATTCCATGAAACTCTTTAAAAACACTTAGTATGTGTAATGAAATTGCTCAGTGAAAAATCCAATACAAAGCATTATCATCTCAAATACCAAACACAACCAGGAAGATAAGAAAGAATAACAAAGATTGCATTGAATAGATAGTAATGAGAACACTACCACGTCAAACGCAGAACAAATCAATACACATTAATCGAAGTTGGTACAACCGTAACCAAGTATTTGAGTATAAATCACAAGTCCTAACTCAGCAACTACATAATCCGTAACAAGAACACATATTAGAACTAATACTCCCCTTTCTAGCTCCATGAACTCAAGCCTTCTCCATCTCCAAGAGGAAGGAAGAGGTTTAGCTCCTCATAAGCTTCAGATCGACGCTATTGATGAAAGGATGTGGCTGCATGATGGTCTGGAGATGGAAGATGAAAGAGGGAGATGTGGTGGCTAGGATTTGGAGAGTGGAAGAGAGAAAATGAGATGAGAGTAAGTCTTCAAATGTGGCTGCTGCCTCCTCTCCACATTGTGTGCGAAATTTACCCTAAATAGGGTTTCTTAACCATTCTGAGTCTGGTTCACAATGTGGCCGGTTTTCTTTTCATTTGGAGCGTGATTCTGGGCGCTGATACGCGATCTTCGCTGCGACGAACCTCTCCTAAGAGACACTTCTGCTTCTACCTTGTTTCGCCCCGGCGAATAGAGAATTTGGCCGCGGTGAACTTATCCAGAGCTGCCTCCCTCAGCTTTTGTCAGAATCCTTGAAATGAAAAGCAATTTAAAGTACCTTTTTGCTCTAAGATTGGATTGAATGCAGATATGCTCTTAATAATGTCAATTGCACCCAAAATCATGTTAGTCAAGGACAGGAACTCATTGTTCTAAATCAAGAGCAATCAAGATCACAACGGGTCAAAAATGTATTACAAACCTTGAAATTCTTAACAAAATTGGCAAAGAATTAAAGCTCAATCAAGAACATTTTTTCCCCATAAAGAGTTAGAATTGTACCTTCCCTGTTCCTTTTTTTGGAACTGAGGATGAACAAAGGCTGAGCGATGAAATGCTAATAGGTTACCAAGGGAGTTGGGAAACGGTTAATGAGGTCATTTTAATTGATTAATACGTAATGGGTCAGTTAGGGAGTTAGTTAAGAGAAATGAGTGGGATTAGGAAGTTATGCCCTACTCCACTAGGTTAGTTGTGATAGAATAGGTCAGTCAGTTCATTTGAAGTGTATTCTTGCGTTTATGAATAGCTTACCTCTATCCAGTGAAGTTATGAATGAATATATGTGAACATTGTGTTTCCTACTCTGGAGATTCTCCTCTATTCTTGGCTTCTTTCATCTTTCAGTTGTGAGATCTTTACATTTGAGAGAAATTAGGAGAGATTTGTGAGTTCTAGATTCTGGAACTCACCAAATGCCCAGTGTTATTCTGATTAATTACAATTTCATTGACGTAAACAAGTAGGATAATGCTAACATCTATTCGTTTGTAGAACGCTGAATAATCGTACTTACTCTTCATTTGAAACTTCAGTGTTGCATCATCATTCAATCTGCAAACCAAGTTCAAGGGATATTTTTCCAACTCATATAAGGATTTACAAAGGTGAAAAACTTTCCCATTCTCTCATTATATCTTTCACCATCCAAATGAATAATTTATTTTGGTGCCATACATCGCATTATACGTAATCCTAGTCTCTTTTATACCTTTCAATCATAGGCCTCCACCTCTTATGTTACCATACCTTATTAATCAAAAAAAGTCGTTCGATTGATCACTAAATAAACTTCTATGTGTAGTCACAAAGTAGGATGAGCAACACAAACAATAAGAAGCCAAAAGAGTGCTCACAATACCAAATGATTCTGACCAACACCTGGGTAATATACAAATGGCTTAAAAAACAATACAAAGCTGCCAACAAATGCTATAATAGAGCCAGTAGCCACCCCAGATTACACCAAAGAAACGACATAACTCAAAACGACTCCTGGGGATCTCCATACAAAGGGTTGCCTACCATTACATTACTTTAGTGCCATACTCCTCTTCTGTTAAAGGTCCAGACTCCTATGTCACTGAAAATCACCCAGATGTGCTCATTGACATTGCCCTCAGGCAGTAGGGGATCTCCACATAGAGGGTTGCCCACCAATGCACGGCTTCAGTGGCCTTAGGGGGATTTAAACTTGGGTCTCTAAGGAAATGCATACCTCATCCAGACCTTGTCACCACTTATGCCGATTTGTTTTCACCCTTTTCAAATTAGAAGGGGGCTAAACTAGCCGTGCGAGGGGTTGAACCCATCACTTCCTCCATACAAGGGGATCACTCTGCCACTAGGACAATGCATTCATGTGTTGGCCTTTAAACTTGTAAGTTATTCAAATAAAGTGTACATCTTAAATAAGATATATCTAACCACAGTTAGTAAATATCTCTTAAGAAGGAAATATATACAGGAGTAGGTACAATCTTAATGCATGATAGTATGAGGAGCAGTAAAGGAAAAGGAAAATGTCTCTTTTAGTTTGCTGTCGTAAAGCCATAAAATGCATGTGTAACATAAGTATGAACTTTAAGCTAGTAATTCAAATTGTTCTAGTCAAATGTATCGCTTGAAATCTGGAAGATAATAACTCAAAATTCCAGCGCTCTCTGTTTGAGCTGAAGACCGGATGTTGATCATCCCCAGCTTGCATCCAAATTCTAAAGTCTAACTCTGGTCACTGCCTTGGTTAGGATATGATATACTTCGACTCTTTGCAAGGATGATGGCAAGTTCAAAACCATTTCCTTGATGAAATGAGAGTCAATCTTAACAATTAAAATTAACATGTTCTATCATGTTGGATTGAGTTCTTTGTGATACTGATTGTTGCCATATGATTACATAAAATATTGATTAAACCCTCGTTTTTGACATTGAGCTCATTGAGTAGAAACTTTAACCATGATCCTGTAGAAATACCTTGAGTTCGTGCCCTATATTAGGCTTCAGCACTGCTCTTGAGAGGTTTCTTCTTGCTTCTCCATATCTCTAAGTTCCCCCAAACATAAGCATGATAACCTGTTGTTGACCTTTTTCCTTTTTCTTGGGGAAGGAAGGATGGGCATTCAAACTCAGGATTTGATTAATTTAGTGGGCTTACATGGATTAAAGATCATCACTTATGGCAATCCGTAAATTTTTTGTGCATCATATGTCCTTGAGAAGTATATTAATTGTCATCTTATTTGAAAGAAAGTACCCCTATGATTTATTGTTTGGCATTCATGCGTACATTTATGTGTGAATATGAGTGTGCCAAACACTGATGGATATCTAATCCTTAGCTACATTGTTGGATCCTTCCTATGTTGATCTAAATCTTACTGCAAGTAGAGGTTGGGTTCAATTATTTTCATTTGTGTTGTGGCAGTCTCTTTCCTCCCTGTACATTTCATCTCTCTTTATCTCTTATATGTGCATAAATACACTTACATAAAGGGCCCTCAGTGTCCTCCTTTGATATTGTTTGTTGTACACTAGAATCGCATCCCATCCCATCTTTCATAAAGGCATCAAGTGCGTTCACTTGCTTCTGCAATATCTAATTGTTTTAGAAAAATCTTACTTGCAGAAAAACCTGGATTTTACCCTAAAAGTTATTGGTGGTGACATATCAACAATCCCTGGATTATATGAAGCAATTGAGGTTTGAGCTGCTACTGTTTTTTGTTAGTGATCACCCTTGTGCGGTTGATTTTCTGTGTTTTCTTCTGGCATCTCACTATTCAAGAATATGTAATGGACATCATGATACAGCATATGATTATTTCTGCAGTTCCTTTTTAATCTCAATTGATAATGTGGCACTTTGTTCCAAATTTGACCATTCCATCATGCGATATGATTTTCATTGAGAAAAGATGGCTCTTAGAAAGGTTGGTTTAGAGCATGATCTGCTAGAGCAGCTCAAGGAAATGCTGCACATCATGTCCCCCCCCCCAAAAAAAAAAGCATAATGTTTCCAATTTGTTTTGTCTATTCTTTCAAAATTAGATAACAATGGTTTGGTACAGACTTCCTCTTTCACTTGAATTTCCTAATCTGGCTTACCCTTTCACTTGGCTGGAGGAAATCATATTCTTCTCAAGTATGCAGGTTATCGAGAGTTGTATTAGCTATGCAATATATGAAATAATAAAATCTTTTGCAGTAACTTAATGTAAAAATATGTTGATAAGAGACCAAGTCAGAAGAAGCAATGACGTCTATTCAATCAGTTTTTACTATTGTTTAGTTTATCTCGAACATTTAAATTAGTTTATCTTGAATCAAATATTTAAATATTTGAGGAGACATTATTTCTAGATTTTTTATTTGATTATTTTTAATGTAACTTTGGTTTATCATTCATGAATAATATATCAGTTTTGTTATTTTGGAATTTTCCTTGAGTATTTGGCTAGTGAGGAGTAGTTGAGTCAGATACTTGCTCATATTAGAGTGGCTTTATTAGTGGCAAGAGTTTAAGATCATTGCTCATAATAGAATTTGTTTCCCTCTATTGTCTTTTGTAGCTTTTGAGCACCTATCAAATGCAAACTGAGATTTTTTTTTTAAAAAAAATGGAAGCTCTACGAATTGATAGCGCCATTACTTCAATTTTACCGCACTTTATTTTTTTTCCTACCATTTATGATTTCTTTTGTGGGGAGGACGCTGTTGCACATGGATTTTTCGAATTGTAGTAGTCATATAAAAGAACACTTGTCAGATCTTATTAATCTACGTTTCTCTTTTTGTCCATCTCAACCCCTACAAGTCATTGATGATATGATCAGAGGTCAAAGATCCATATTTTTTTATTTAGTAATTTGGTTTGTTAAATTACTGCAGGGGACAATTCGGGATGCTGTTGAAGATTCTATCACATGGCCTGTGAGAAAAGTTATACCTATCTTGCCTGGAGATTACAGGTGTGTGCATATTCTGACAAGAATTGAGATGCTCTTGTTATATTATTGACGCTTTTTGTTACTTCTGGGGATCATCGCTGACTGATTGAATTGTTGAGATACTTTCTTGGTAGATTTTCAAGAATAATAAACTGCAATTGTTTAATTCCTGAATCTTTCTCTTTTCTAGTGGAATTAGGATCATCTTAGGATTTAATATGATCAATATGTACTGATGAATACAAATAAACTGTAACCAAGATGCTGCGTCTTTCTTAGTATCAATTGTGGTTCTAACTTCTACCATATTATGATATATGAACTGAAGAACATTTGAAAATTCTTGAACTAGCGATGGCTATTTTAAATGTGTTTCTCCATATTACTTAATATCAATACCAAAGTGTACACCCATTAATCAGTTGATTTGTCAGTGGCTCCAATTTAAATGCCTTTTGTATCTTTACCTGGTTAACTTAATTGTTGTGGTTGACTTGGTGATTATTTTTCCTTTTGGTCATTGCCGGTTGTATCAAAGAGGCAGGGTAATAAAATTAACTGTATTATTTTATTCAGTGATCTAGAATTAAAGCCTGAGGGAGTATTAGCAGTGAAGCTTGTGCAGGCAAAGGAGCTGACAAACAAGGATATAATTGGTAAATCAGATCCATATGCTGAATTATATATTCGACCTTTACGAGACAGAATAAAAACTAGCAAGACAATAGTAAGTTTTTTCCCCTTTTCTTTCCCCTCCTCATCTATAGATTGTCAATTCTGGTGGAAATAATGTGGTTTATTCCCCTTCCAGAACAATGACTTGAATCCTATTTGGAATGAGCACTTCGAATTTATTGTAGAAGATGCATCCACTCAGCACTTAGTGGTCAAAGTTTTTGATGCTGAGGGTTTGCAGTCAGCTGATTTGATTGGATGTGCTCGTATAAATCTTAGTGAACTTCAGCCTGGTAAAGTTAAAGATGTGTGGTTGAACCTGGTGAAGGATTTGGAAATCCAAAGAGATAACAAGAACAGAGGGCAGGTGAGACAACTATCTTGTAGTTGGAAACATTATCCTTGGTTAGGTTGGATTTTATTTTATATTTTTATTTTCTCATTTGGAGTTCATATTTTGGACATAGGATCGTTTTCCCTTTTCAGCGTTAAAATACAATTCAATGGGAATCTTGTCCTAGCTTCCCTGAATGGTGGTTAAAAGGCAAACATTAGAGTTACGTAGTACAATTACAAGAGCAGCACAGGGTTCACACTAGCGTTGTCACTTGGGCTGGAGAAATGAATATGTGACCCATAAATTCCTTTAATATGTGACCCATATAAATTCCTTTTTACTGCAACAAGCATGGTACATTAATTGTGTCAATCATTATCTGTTCTCCTTGCTTCCATTTAGTTGGAAAATGCTAAGAATCAGCTGCTTTTTAGAAGGATTCAAGCTAAACTCATTTTAGGCAGGATGATAATGGGTGTGATAGGGACTTTGTGTGGGCAAAATCCCACATCGGGTGGTATAGGCTGCTTGATGGTGTACTTAACCCTTAGCTCTCCCTCACCAACAACTAGCTTTTCGAGTAGAATTCTCCTAGTTGCTTGGGTACCTATCAACGGTACCAAAGCTGATGGTCAATGCAAAGAAAAGGGCTACTTGTAGAGGAGTTGACTGTAAGCATGTGACTGAAGCAGCGTAGAGTGGAGCCGCTGAGATGTCAGCTTTCCGGGAGGGTGTATTCAAGTGTTGATAGGAACTTTGAGCGAAGTCCGACATCAGGTAGTATGGGCTGCTTGATGGGGTACTTAAGCCCTTGGCTCCCCCTCCCCAACAATTAGTTTTTGGGTAGGATTCTCCAAGTTGCTTGGGAACCTATGAGGGTGCTTGATAACATTTGGCATTGTAATTTGTTTGATTCTTTAACCTTGAATTTTTTAATACTATGACTTATCACTTGTTTTTTTTTTGGGGTGAAAACTCGCATCATTTCTGTCCAATATTCATTGAGTATGCATGTGATATCTCTCTTGAAGAGGAGTTGCATTTGCTCCATGGTTTGGAAGTCTAATTGTCTTAAGTATGATTATATATTCATTTATTGGTTTGTTAATTGTTATCAATCACATGTTTCCATCCTATATATGTTTAACGTAAAAAATACACGTGCTTTTTGTATCAATTTTTGTTTTTGCACACAGGTACATATAGAACTTCTGTATTATCCTTTTGGCTCAGAGAATGGATTTTCCAATCCTTTCGCTCCCGACTATATGACATGCTTGGAGAAGGTTCTTAAAAGTTCAGCGAAGGGAACAGAAGCTCCTGACAGTGTAGATGCTTTTGCGCAAAAGAGAAAGGAGGTTATTATTAGAGGTGTCCTTTCTGTTACCGTAGTATCTGCTGAAGACTTGCCTCCTGTAGATCTGATGGGGAAAGCTGACCCTTATGTTGTTCTCACCATGAAGAAAACAGAAAATAAAAACAAAACCAGGGTATGATTTGGTGGGCCTGGAAACCAAGACTGGAATGTATTTTGTCAGTTTTGAGAACCTTAGAGATGGACAATCAAGTTATTTTAAGATTTGAGTTATCTTCTTTTCTACATTTGTTTACTTTCATTCTTGAGCTGGTTGAAGGACAGAGATGACATGTCAGTTGCTGGTATTTAATTGTGAGTTGTGACTAATATGCAACAGATTATGACATATCACGGGTTGTTGATTTTGCAGGTTGTTAATGACAACTTGAATCCTGTTTGGAATCAAACATTTGACTTTGTTGTTGAGGATGGGTTACATGATATGCTAATTGTTGAAGTTTGGGACCATGACACATTCGGAAAGGTAGAAACTTCTGCCTTGTTTATTAATAAGTTAGTTTATGTCTTAATTTTCTTGATGACTTGATGCCAGGCAATTATATTTGGTAATCATCTTAACACACAAAATAGTTCTTATCTATGAATATCATCCCTGTGAAATTTGACAGCAGACCAATATTGTCTTGTGTCCCGTCAGTTGATCTAAATATCTAATTGTTCAAGCCTGTTTTATTTTAAATACAAGAATATTTTCAATATTTTATACTTGTTTTTCTTATTTTCTGGAATTTGACATGTACAATAAACAAACCTTATCCCATTCGGGGGTTCGGCTACATGAAGTTTTGTTTGAATTACCTATATTCCTCGTCTCCATAAGCCATGATTGTGGTGTCTTCGCGCAGGATTATATGGGCAGATGCATAATGACGCTTACTAGGGTTATATTGGAGGGGGAAGTAAAAGATCGTTTTCAGCTAGATGGTGCTAAATCTGGCTACTTGAATTTGCATCTCAAGTGGCTCCCACAACCAATTTATCGTGATCATTGAGTGGTGTTTTTTTCCCGAACAACCGATAAGTTGATAGATGATATATAATTATGCATGTTAGAAGGTATTCTATAATGATATCAAGATATCATAATAACTTTGAAATGCGTGAATGATAAGATGAACATTGTTCTTGAAGCAAGATTTGCCCTTTGTTGCTGCTGCAGGGTACAAGGACCATGATTGGTTCATAATCAATTAATAGTGTTTGATTCAATGAACATGGATGAACATTGAACACTGGTTTATTGGACATGCATGTTATCCGAACGTCACTTGTTGATAAAAAAAATATACGACCAAGAGGACTTTGGGCTTATTTGGATTGACGTTTTGAAGCTCCAAAGTGGCTTTTCTAATGTAATTTTACCACTTAAAGGTAAGTTTGTGAGAGAGGTTCTGTTTTGGTTTGTGTGAAATGTTTCTAAGAATCCAATCTAAACAAGCCTTATCATCTCTGTCTCTTTTAATCAAGCATTATTCTGGACAGAGTTTTATTAGTTGTTGAATACAATTCTGTTTAGTGTCTTGGTTCAGTCCTAGTGTCAAATTTGCAAGAACTCTGCAGCAAGTATAGGGAACAATTCTTGAAGTGTACTGACATTCACATATTTCAAAGCCATCTTTTTATTTTCAATTCTGTGATTTTTTTTTTTGGGTAGCCCTATTTCCTATCAGTGCATGTGGAGAGCCCTACGGTGCTGGCCATGCCGCATGGCGTTTCTTGTTCATTGTTATTAGAGAGCTACAATAAGCCGATCATGTACATTTCTTTTTGGGATCACACGTGATGAAGATGGAAGATAAGATGATCTCCAGATCAGTTTAAGCCCTTTTTCCAATCTTGATTGCTATTAAATGTCTGACTGCCGTTTTATGGTCAACAAGTCTGAACCAAAGTTGCCTTGTTCTATTTTGCTGGTTGATGATTCTAGAGAAAATTAGAGAGATGTGGGAAAACCAGTTTGTGTGCTTTGATATTACTGTTCTGTCTTATTTACAGTCGGATATAGCAAGACAAATAATTGGTGAACACTTCTACATCCTAATCATGATCTATTCTGTACTAATCTCATACAATAAATATAATGCTACAAATGATTTTCGACACTTCAAGCTAGTGTGTGTAAATCATGTGTTAAGGTTGTTACTAACAAAAAGGTACTCTATTTGTTAATGTAGAATCTAATTGAAAAGTTTGTTTCGATTTTAAATGTGAAATCTATTTAATATATTCATCATTTTTTTTTTGCCAAGCTAGTGGATTCATCTTCTGTGACAATGGTTGAAGTAAAAAACTATTCAAAATTAGGGTATTTTAGAAAAATATGCCATATTTGTTATAGTTAAATTACGTAACTAATTTTCTTATCTAATCTAATTAATTAAATAAGTTTAACTAGAGGTGTACTTTATCTAAGGAACATGAGAGAACTTTAGATCATTTCAAATAACAAACAACCAGACTGAACATTCTCTCAGTGGATGTGAAGCAATGTGCATTGCAATTAGATTATCACCTCCAAATCCATTCTCCTGAACTTCATTTCTTGATGAAGTTGCTTAATTCCCTCCCCCCCCCCCAAAAACCACACATCTCAAGTTACACAATTTCATTAAAATTTTTCTTCTGAACTCACTTTATTTGGGTTCCTAAATTAGCTGGCCTATTAAGTTTGACCCATTGTCTTTAACCAATAGAAAACATGGTTATACAAAGAAAAGTCTAAATACAATTCCTAAAATTTATCATCAAAATACTTAATAAAACATATGACAACAGAAAACCAGTGGCATAAGGCTTAATTTTTATGAATGTTCTATAAGTAGCATTTATATTAAAAGAAGCAAAATTTATTAAAGAGTTTAGTTTTTATTTAATATTGTTTTATTAGGGTTAATATAATATTTGATCACTTAAGTTTATTTTTATTTTAGTTTTGGTCCCTCAAGTTAAAACTAATGGTTTTAATCATTCAGGGTAAAATAGTCCATATTTTTATTAAATTATATGAATCGATGTTTTAAATAAAATGAAATTTAAGGGATAAAAACTAAAATGAAGACAAACTTAAAAGATAAAAATTATATTAACCCTTTGAATTATAATGTAGTTGTGATCATTTTGGTAATGATTAAATGTTTATATATACGTAGATATATACACACGTTTGGAACAAATAAATAATAATATTTAATTATCACTTCCACATATTTCTAAGACGTTAAAGAAGTCATTCTCGATCTAAAAATAAAAACTACTCAATTAAAATTAAGACTAAGTATCGAAGTTTTTTCTTTCTTCAATGGTAAAACTAAATTCCATTTTTTTTTGTGAATTGCTATATATATATCAAGTGAAACTGTTAAGTTGTCGAAATATATTTTTGAAACAAGATAAATCTCAAGTGAAATACACTTCAACGTCAGAGAGGCAAGTGTCATTCACTGTAAGGAAAAGAGATGAGAAAACTGCTTTCATAAGGCACTAAGCAAGTAATTGCATTACCTTCACAATGTATATGAGCTAAAGTAAAAATTTCCCATACTAAGAAAATTGGTCGTAACATTGCCATCATGTTTCAACTTTTTAGAAGAATTACAAAAAAGGAAAGAAGAGGGAAACCAGAACAAATCTTCCCTTTGCTTGACTCTATAGTCATGACTTTTATTTTACTTCATACAAAACTCAATGGCCTCAACTATATTACTATCACTTATTATAACAAGCTGCTACTTACTGAGGCGGGTAGTCTTGCCCATTACACTTATCAAAACAGGCTTCTCTCAAGCACGAAGCGTGAAGAAAGAAGATTATGGCATAACTTTTCCCAAAGAATTATGAATATGAACTTTCTAACCTTACTCTGCGGAAAATATTGTCCATGTCTACGTCTTGGATGTAGGTTAACGCCCACAACATGAAGTTCTTCCTTGAACAAAATGCTCATGGATACTAGAATATTATGCAAAACTCCTACCCCATCTCCGTTGTTTCCTTACCAAACTTCTCAGTTGTCTTTCAACATATTAGCATCTTGAAAATCGAGAAAACCGCAACAAGGGCGATTTGTAAATTCTCAGAACCACTTGTCTTTATGCATATCTGCCCCATTTTGTGATTATTGAGACTAGCACTAACAGATGCTTTGGTGCTTCGACTCAGCCTGAACTCAGATTTTAAGCTTCCACTTAACACCATCTCTTTATTGAAGGAAAGGACTGTCATTTTCAGATCAACATTGTCGTTTCTAATGGGATAATCTCCTCCTCGTAGAACAGCTTCGAAACTGCCACAGTATGCCGCTTGTCCCGCACCCACCATTTGTCCTGCATTCATGACAAGTTTAAGTCGTTTCCCAATTAAAACAGTGTCCTCAATCTTTGCACCCACATAATGCTTCTTTGCATAAGACGTTATGCAAAATCCACATTCAGCGACATTGTGCTTTATGCTTCTAAACTTGGTGTTGCTATGAATTGTACATACCAAGTCTCTATCAGCAGATTGAACATCAACACCTATGGAATAAGTAGGACCCTTAGGTTTAACATAAGTTGCAGAGCACTCAGATTGAATACTAAAATCCTGCTTGTCCTTGTTCATCTGTCCCGTAACCAGGGCAAATACATCTTTTTTAATTTTTGTGGCTATATCCAAGTTTATACCATCAAAGCCCACATCATGGTCCCATCCATGGGCATTAAGAACAGGTCTAGAAAGAAATTGGTCATTTGTCACAAGGCAGCGGTATCTATGAAGAGGGCAGCCTGCATCAAAACTTGGAGGAAGATCCATATCTGGTAATAGAACTGGCTCTGAAGACGCCTGCTGATGATCAGGACGCTCACTATCAGACAAATTTTGTTCTTTTAATAACATCTCTCTGCCCCTACGAGACTGTTCTTTCAAATGTTTCTTTAGGTAAAGAGTCTCCCTGTAATCTAGCTCATCCAGGTACTCATTTTTTTGCAACTTGGACAACTTTTCAAATTGTGCTTTTGACAAGATTCTAATAGGTGGTAATTTATCATATTCATCTTCTTGCTCCAAATCTGAACATAAAATTTCATCAGTTTCATAGTCCATTCCACTTGGACAGCATACTGAGCGATTCAAAAAGGCTGAGACCAGATGGGGCAGAGAAGGTATTCGGGCACCACGTGCAGGCCCCAGTTCCACACTGTTTTGAAATTTAAGGAGGAAATTGACATCACCCAGAACTTTGGTGCAAACGCAACATAACAAGAGTTGAGATACCCAAGCCTGTCCGTTTGGAAGAATTTTCTCTCCCATAAAATTTCTGGGACACTGGGGATCGTTTTCAACCAAAAGTACGGGGTTTTCAAGTCTTGTATCAGACAGTGCCTGATTAATATTATGCTGCATTAGGTCGGTACATTGAGAAACATATGAATCAAGGTTAACAAATTTTCCATCTGATCTTTCCAGAGTTGCTGAGTAAGAATGAGTCATAACAAGGATGGTGTTGAACCACATTGCTGAGCCAAGTATTTCAGTTATTTGCCTCAGAAGGGGGATGTCATTATAGCCAGCGTTTATAAAATCCAGTCGTTCAAAGTATAAAACAATGTCAGGAGGGTACTTCCGAATAAATCTCTTTATAGAAAGCAGGATACTCTTATTTCTCTTTATATTACACGCAGAAGAAGGCAGGAGACCAGGAGTATCAATAACTCTAACTTTAATCCCGTTGAGAGTTCCCACAAATTCTTGGATGCAATTAGTAGCAGGTTGAAATGCATCGGTAATGGTTTTTGTTTGATCAAATATAGAATTTATGGTAGCGCTTTTACCAACTCCAGTCTTTCCCAGAACAAGTATTGTGCAGGAGAAATCCAAGCCAGGCAGACCAGCTGCCTCCTGTTGGGCTGCGATTTCTTGTGCTCTCCTGCTGCCATGGATGACTCTTTTCAGATCCAATTCCTCAGCCCGAATTACATTTGCCAAGTGCATCCGATAAAGAACTTTGGCAACAAAGAGATTTTCCTCTGACTGGCCAAAGCGCTGAAGCAAGCGGAAGAATTTAACTTGTAGATCCTCAATCTTTGCCAAAGGATCCTTCTGGCTCCCAGTGGTGTTATGTTGATATTGGCAAAGTCCTGTATCTGAAACCTGATGTGGGGTGCTAGTACGCTGATTCCTCTGATTACCACCTGGCAAGTTCCACAAATTAGAAGGATCTGGTGGCACTACAAAGTTAGCTGAATGGGCTGAACCTAACAAAACAGATTATGTATAACTACCCATCTTTATTTATAACATAGCATATTTTTTTCTTTTTAGTTGATAACCAACAGCAGACATTTCATTCAAGAAAACCAGAGTGACCTAAACATTCATATCAGATTGTTAAATGTGGATTTAAGCATTCGTTGCTTTGGTTACTCTCCATGATGCCAACTTTAGATGGAAATGTCAAGGCATAGTCTTTAGAACTTGTAAGGAAGTTCACACCCACTAGACTATAAGCAATTCAAACTTGCATTTAACTTTTCTTTGTTGACAGAAGGTAAGAGGGTTTCTAGTTCTCCAAACATCAGAAAAACAAACAAGCTTCAGACAATCTAACATTTTGTGCCAATAATTCATAAACAGAAGCAGATAGTAGTTTAAGAGGTAGCCCAACCTTGTTAATTCAAATTTATGCTAACAACCTGAATTGATATGAGAAATTTTATTTTAGCAACAAAGTAAGGCTACTCTTCCAAATCTCTCCAAGGGCTGGACCAAGCCATCATGTCCTACTACCAGTCAAAAGCTAGCATATGAAGCATATATAAAACTGTTACTAGATGAATGACACTCACTTCCATGTTATCTTTCAATCACTTACTTAGTTATCAGTCTAGTTTAATCAGAAAAAGATGATAACTCTGATATTATTCATTAATTTATCCGCCCACCACCACAATTAGGGGATGGGGAAAGCCGCATGGGAACATGCTTCCTTTCATGAGAAATATATAATTGCATTAATTCCAATCAGGCAGTAGAGTCAGGGTTGAACCTTGATCAACATATTCTTCACCCTGATGTCCCTCATCACAGAAATTACCACTGCTTGATAATGGCCTAGATGAAACCAGTGACTTGTACAGCAACTGAGAGAAAACCCACTCTCTAACACTTTTCATCCTTCAGCAAAATAAGAAAAGAAATTTAATCAGATCATTTAAAAGAATGGTAGTAATAATGCCTCAAAAAAAAAAGAAGAAACATCAATCCAAAATATTTATGGCATGTGATAAAGAACTGGGCAAAATGATCATCAGTGTCTTTTCCACAACCAGTGGTTCATTAAAACGCACGCACACACTCCATTTATCTCAAACAAAACAAAAAATGTCACATGGTTGATCCAAAAAAACGGGGGGGAACGGAAAACAAATGTTTTGCAGTTTACATGTCTGACAAGCATGTCAATCTACAAGGTCAAATAATTGGAGAAAGTTTCTTAAAGGAACAGAAACTCAATTGAATTCCAACTTCATTTTAAAGGATCCAATCAATATGTAATTGCAAGCCATCACTAAGAATTAATAACATTTAATGATCAATTATTTGTTTTTAGAAACTGTAGTAAATTCGGACATTTAAGGCACAATCAGAAGACCATAATTCACATGAAAAAGACTGAAACGACAGTGAAAGAACAGAACTATTTGACATGAATAATCAAGATTCACAAGTATATGAATATCGCAGACTACAAAATATAACGGCCACCAACTATTAATCCGAAGAAATTAAACAAGGAAGAGTTTACCCCATAGATATTCTTGTGGGTCACTTCAACTTTTGAGAATCAAAAGGCAACAAGTTTTGAGGAATATACTGTGAAAAAGCCAAATCCCTCTTCCATTACGAGCTGGTTCGAAGGACCACACAAAATCATTTTAATGACTGTGTTCTCGTGAATTATGAGAAAATCATGAATAAACTAAAACTAAGAGACTTCTGAATCCTCATAAAGCAATAAAACAGAGCACAAAACGCTCCAGAACCCTACTTGTAGGATGAATTCAGCGAAAATCCGAAGTCCAAGTGTGTGGGGACTATCAAATTCCAAAACCGGACTGACACCCAATTCAAATTCAAAAGTATTAAAAAAATCGAAAAGTAAAAGCAGGGATTGTTGAATAAGACGAGTAGATGAAGAATATGGGATTAGTCAAAGATGACGAGCACTTACACCTACCCTCCTCATGGCTTTCTTGAATAGCCACATTTTGCGCTTCAACGCTTACGCTGCAAGACGAGAAGAAGGTGATCTTTTATTATTTGCTCCCAAGATATGAACTTGTTTTATATTCATGAATCCACGAGGAAGGAAACATCTACAAGGAGTTTTCTTTTCTCCTTTTACTTTCCCAATGGAACGAATTAACTATGAAGTACTGGAATATTCGTATACATGTTCCATACAAGCCAAACGCGTATTTGATTTTGGGATATGTTTATAATTATTATCTTTATACAATGTATAATTCCTGGCAAAAACAGATAAAATGTGATTCGTTAATGATAATGGGCTTGTCTGGGAAGTCTGTTGGGAGAACAATTACAGATTTCGAGGTAAATATGTGAGAGGCATTTTATCTCGGTAAACGTAGAAATGGATCATTAGTCAGAATTAGCATCATTACATGTGTACTGACCCAAAAAAAGGTATCATTACATGTGTTGATCGAATTCTAATTTATTTTAGTTAATTAAAGATTTGATTTAAATTAATACCATGAAATATAAGAAAGTAAAATCAAAATTTATTAAAAGGAATAGGGATCCAACAAAATTCGTATGGTATGGTGTTTAATAATTTTTTATTTTAATTTATATACTTTTAATGAATTTTAATTTTAATTCATCCCTTCAAATGCTAACCATTAAATTCTTTTTTACGAAATAATTAAATTATAGGAACAAAAAATAATCATTTAATATTATATCAACTAAAACTAAAATTCTGTTGTGAAATTATATGTGTGTGTGGATGTCCATAAAGCTCTTTGGATTCCTCTTAGGATCCTCTCCCTCTTGATGCTAAATTTCATAACCTCCAACCCCTTATTATTCCTATACTTAATGCCATAAAGACCATAACCTCTAATGCCTTTATATTGTATCATAATGTGTGTTAATTCTTTTGTTTATGGTATTGTAACTATTGGAAGGTTATAGTGCCTATGAATAGGATTGTAAAACCAATGGTTAGATGTACTTGGAATCACATGTGAATGAGAATGAGCAATGCTCATATGCTCTCTTTCACAGTCTCTTATCTTCTCTTATTTTCTATGCTCTCATTTTTTGTTTTATAACACGTTATCAGCACGAAACTCTACGAAGGGCGTATTTCCTTATCGTTGTCTTAGAAATTTCTTCTTCTTCTTCTATTATATTTTATTTGATCAATATATCTATGATAATCTAAACCATTATATGAAATTAAAGATATTCTTTTACCGATTGTTTTATACATCGGGTTCCATGGTTAAAATTGTAGATTATTGTTACTTCATTTTAATATCCTTCACAAATTTTTTATTTATATTATTTATATTATATTATGTGGTTATTTATATTTTATGTCGTTATATTATATTTATATTTCATTTGTTTATTTATTTATTTAGCATTTGTATTTAGCTATTTTATTTCATATCATATTCTGTTATTTATATTGTGTTATTTATTTATATTATTACATTTATACATTTTTATTTATTTATTGCTCATGCACACACACATATATGCCATATTTATTTAATATTTATTTATATACACATTTATTTATATTGACATATATATACATATATATATTTCCCTACCTCATTATATATATATATTCCCTCTTTATGAATATTTATTTGATATTTTTATATTATTTATTCACGCTTCATTTATTTATTTGATATTTATATTTTATTATTTTAATTCTATTATTATTTACATTTATATATTAAGTTGTTTCATTTTATTTACATTTCATTTATTTATATTATTTATCTATTTTTATTTATTGTTTCTGTAATTTACATTTTCATTATCTTTTACTTTCCGTCTCTATTTATATTTCATTTTTCATTATTCACTTTGATTTTGTTACTTCTTATCATGCCATTATTATTATGCTCATAGCACTATAACTAATATATATATATATATTCGTTTATTGTTAACTTTATGTTATTTACTATTATTGCTGTCATTGTTTATCATTTTCATTTTTTTTGTTATTTATATTCATTCACATTGTTACATCTATACTTAGTTATTGCTTCATTTATATTTATTTATATTATTGATATATGCTCCATCTATATATAATTTATATTATTATATATAAGATATTTGTGTAATTGTGATTGAATGACCTGAAGTCACATCACTATTATAATAGTTCTTTTACGAAAGAACACTGTGGATACTTGCAAATGGCAATAAAAATTGTGTCATTTGAATAATCAATTACTACAAGTATCAAAACCCTGAAAGCTCTTCAAAATTTTGTAGCTTATAAAAATTTTATCTTTGGTCCAGAAGACCAATGTTTGGAGGAAGTGATGATGTGCTATTGAAAAATATATGTTAGACAATAATGGTTATGATCACATTATATTGGACAGATTGATAATTAAAAGTTGAGCTTTATGATGATATCGAAATTATGAGAAAAAGTTACAATATGACCGGAAGTCATATAGAAAGATACATATCAATCCATTGGAAAAGATTAAATTGATTGGTTATGAAACCAACAATAACCATGGAATTTATATTGTTATATAACAATATATGTTAGTTCATAAAGAACTATTTGCAACACAATTGATATAGTTCATGAAGAACTAGTTTAGTTCCGAAGAACTAACATAAATTTTTAATTTATAGGCAAAAAAATTGATGATGAAAAGTATGACCCATAAATCTATATTAGAGTGTTTGTTTACTCAAAAGTTTAAAGATGATATCCCAATTGGATTGAAATCCAAAATTGTATGAGAGTTATGAAGCACAAAGACTTTCAAGTGAAATACACTGAATAAGAAAAGCATGACTCACATTTGAGGGGGAGATCATTATAATATTATAATACAAATGTGAGCTAATTTTGTATATATTTCCATTCATGAGGGGGAGATTGTTAAGCCTTTTAATCTCCCAAAATGATGTTAGATCTCCCAAATTGGATGTCATGATAAATGTCATATTGAGATTTTAAATCAATATGTTATGTTATTGAAAAGTTGTTATAGTAAACCAGAAGTTTACTGATCTCGACAAAGTTATTGATGGCATGACTTGTTTGATCATCTGAGTCATATACGATGCAATATATTGTCAAAGATTGTATATTGACATCTATTGAAGAGCTAGAAGATTCTTCATGGATAGAAATCACAATAGAATATGTGATGCTTGTTCTCAATGGAATATGGATCACGAGAAGATCATTGGTTATGGTTTAAAATGGATCTTCACATTTCTGGAAATATATTTACAGATATGGGCCCATTTGAAAAACATGTAAACCACACAAGTATTCAATAAATTTGATAGATGCATCTATAATATGGTTACATATGTGGTTATTAGTAACTTGCAGCCTGAAGTTTGCAAGACTGTTCGAACAAATCATTGTGTTTATGAGTGCACGATTTTCAGATTATATGATCCATAATAATTTATTAAAGCCTCCATATATAACTTGATCAATGCTTATGAGAACAAGATTGTTATTTCAGTGTTGGTATATTTGATTTGATATATTGCATCGCTTATACATATTAAGCTAACAAAATTCTCCCAATGAAATTGGCTTTTGATCAGGAGCTAAATATTTTTCATCTTAAATATTTAAATTTGCGATATTTATTCTTATTGGTCCACAATAATGCACATAGATGAAAAAATGAGATAAATGTTGGGCAAGATTCTCCTCCTTATTTGTCTCTAAATGAAACAAAATTATGTTTCTAAAAATAGCAAATGGGTTTATGAGGCTTGAACTGCATTATTAGTTTATTGTTATTTGACAAAATTTTTTCACATGAGGGGGAGAAATTGAGTAGTTGGAAACGAAAATACATTAAATGCATTATTACTGTCAAATATAGATCCTCAAGTAAAAGAGTATGAATCAGAAGTTCATCGAATAGTGCATTCATAAGATATTGTAAAAATATATGCTAGATCAAATTACTGATCCAAATGAGAATTACTAATTCTCATATTCAAGCTGAAAATGCTCCAATTAGTATAAATGAAAGTGAGACGTGCCTGAAGCATGATAAACAATCAATTCCAAATATTATACTTTGGATAAAAAGGAGCATATAATTAAGATGATCATATTGAGGAGGCTGGCACTCTAGAAGAGGTCAAGACATAACTAGTTATAAAACCTAAAGAAAGGTTCAGGTATCTGAAAAGTAATATTGAGATATTGATAAATTATATCGAAATGAGAAAGTAGAACCAAAAAGTATAAAGTTGTAGACAACGGTTTTGATAATAATATCACATGATCAAATAAGGATCTTATATGTGAATCTGTCATAGAAAGATGATAGAAAGGTGATTGGCCAACGGAAAAGAAGAAGGAAAAAAGATGCAATAAAATATTATTGTATTATTTCGATATGGGAAAATTATGGACCTGCACTCCAAACACATGAAATACAAAGTTATTATATGACTTGTGAATATTTATGCGAAAACACAGGTTTTCATAATGGTATGATGATGAGGTATATTATTTTGTGGTGGATAGAAAATAATTTCTAGTTTGGAAGGATATGAACACAAAATATACCTCTATTAGATATTATTATATCCTAAACATATGGGTGAATGTATGTGAAATTTACATGAAAATACTTGAAGGTCATAACATGTTAGAAACATGTTTAAGAAAATCATGATATTAAAAATAGTGTATGTTGCATTTTATTTTGAAAGTCATGACTTTTATTTTGACATTTTGGTTACAAAATTTAATTTAATGGAATAAAAGTCCATTGTGATCTATTCCATGTTAATTTATATGATTCATTGATATTAATGTTATATATTTATTATGAAAATTAGATTTTTGCAGGTATACAAATGGATAGTGACACTGAGATTTGATGCAATGTTTAGCGTTTCCAGGAGAGATACTGGAGACTTGATCAATATGCTTTAAAGATATTACATGATGACAATGTGTCATGCATAATTCTACCAAAAGGAAGATATGCTCTGAAGAAATTAGAGATTATTTGCTTGATGAGAATTTAGTATACTCTATCGAGATAAAAATATAAAGGTGATGTTGTTTTCAGGGAGAGTAAAAGTGACGATGTTATCAAAGGAGAAGTAAAAGTGATACCATTTCCAAAGGGAGAAAAGATCTTACTGTACTTTTTTTTCCTTAACCAAGGTTTTATCCCACTGGGTTTTCCTGGTAAGGTTTTTAACGAGGCAACTTCAATATATGTTGTATACTCTTTTTCCTTCACTAGGTTTTTGTCCCATTGGGTTTTTCCTAGTAAGGTTTTGATGAGACACAACATTTGTTTATGGACATCCAAAGGGGAGTGTTGTGAAATTATGTGTGTGTGGATGTCCATAAAGCTCTTTGGATTCCTCTTAGGATCCTCTCCCTCTTGATGCTAAATTTCATAACCTCCAACCCCTTATTATTCCTATCCTTAATACCATAAAGATCATAACCTCTAATGCATTTATGTTGTATCATAATGTGGGTTAATTCTTTTGTTTATAGTATTGTAACTCTTAGAAGGTTATAATGCCTATAAATAGGATTGTAAAGCAAATGGTTAGATGCACTTAGAATCACATGTGAATGAGAATGAGAAATGCTCATATGCTCTCTTTCACAGTCTCTTATCTTCTCTTATTTTCTATGCTCTCATTTTTTGTTTTATAACAAATTCCATTTATATCCACTAAAACAATGTATATGTTTGGGAATTTGTTGGTAGAAAGGAGTTTAAAAATTTCGAAAAAAATTTACGAAATTCAAGAAGAATTTAAATTTACAAATTTCAAAATGGTTTTTATGATTTCAAGATGATTTTTACGGATTTCAAGATACACTACAAAAATAAAGGTATTTAGCAGCGGTTATTCCACAACATTGTAGCGGTTATAACCGCCACTAAGACACTTTGCAGCGGTTAGACAAAACGCCGCTAAATTCACCGTAGCAAGCCAATTAGTGGCGGTTAATAGGAACCGCTGTTCACATGAAAATAACCGCTACAAATTTTTGCAACGCAAATTTTGTAGCGTCAAAACACAGTTGCTAATATGGCCGAAAATAATATTCCCTTAATTATTAGCAGCGGTTATATAACCGCTACTATGTTAAACTTAAATATTCCCGCCAATTTTTGAAATTTTCGTCCATCATTAGCAGCGGTTTCAAAACCGCTACTAGATTGAAATTTAATTATTCGCGCCTTTTTACCCATTATTTTTAGCGGTCATAAACCGCTGCTAAATGTCAGTGAACATTGAAAAATTCCCGCCCAAATATACCGCCTTTTTTCGGCCACTGTTTTTGTAGCGGTCAAAAACCGTTGCTAAATGTTAAGAAAAACAAAAAAAACACGTACATCCGTAGCAGTTGTACAACCGCTACTAAATATAAAATATTAACAAAAATTTTTTTAAAAAAAAATAAATTGCTGTTAAAACAAGATAAACGGTAAAAACTCATAACATTATAAATTAAAAATATCATTTAAAAATAAAAAAACTTTACTTATACACACGTTTATAACACTAACATAAAAACAAACGATCAAAACAACACAAACTAAGGTTAAAACAAAAAATCAGAAATTAAAAAACATTTCTGCAATTAAAATAAAAAACCACAATAAAATAAAATAACTATACACGAAAAATTTACCACCAGCCCACCATCATTGAAACAACACAACAAGAAGGAACCAACCATGCAATAAAACAAGTGGGGAGGGGTATTTATAGTGTCATCCATTTCAATTAGTAGCGGTTTATATTGCTGTAATTTGCAGCGTTTCTTACGTTCAGCAGCGGTTTATGTCGCTGTAATTTGCAGCATTTTCAATTTAGCAGCGGTTTTTGTTGCTGTAATTTGCAGCGGTTATATGTTCAGCAGTGGTTAAGGTTGCTGTAATTTGCAGCGGTTTGTTCAGCAGCGATTATGGTTTCTGTAATTTGCAGCGGTTTTTTTAGCAGCGGTGTTTTTGTAGCGGTTTAATAATCGCTGCAAAATTATTCAACTTAAAAAAAAAATTTCGCACCTGGTTTTATCTATTCATCTTCATCAGGTCTAACAAGTGATATAGCTTCATCTCCTTCAGGTAAAAGGTTTTCAAAAGTAGTATGCTGGAATGGCTCCGCCTCATGTGGCAAATGTTCATCACTATCACCCATGTCATAAATATCTTTGGGCTTGAGATGAACCACCATACTCCAATCTTTATGTTTCGGATCTTCAACATAAAAAACTTGATG
>JANTPZ010145801.1:0-10538 GCA_025593235.1 Vachellia pachyceras | reverse complement strand
TTGATTAGGGTCAAATGAATTAAACATTTAACTCTCTTAAAATTGACTGGATACATCCACTGTGACGCATTTTTTATTTAGGGTTACGTAAATCGAGTTTTTTTAAAAAACTTATTTATCTATTTGGACATAAAAATGGGAAATCTTTTTTTGGCACTTGATTAGGGTTAAATGAATTAAACATTTAACTCTCTTGAAATTGAGTGGATACATCCACTGTGACTCAGTTTTTATTGATGGTTACAAAAATCGTGTTTTTTTAAAAAAACTTATTCATCTATTTGGACATAAAAATGCAAAATCCTTTTTTTTGGAATGTGATTACGGTTAAAGGAATTACACATTTAACTCACTTTAAATTTACTGGATACATCCACTGTGGCGCAATTTTTATTGAGGGTTACATAAATTGAATTTTTTAAAAAAACTGATTCAACAATTTGGACATAAAAATGCCAAATCTTTTTTGGAACATGGTTAGGGTTAAAGGAATTGAAAATTTATCTATCTTAAAATTGAATTGATACATCCACTGTCACTCAGGTTTTATTGATGGTTATATAAATCGAGTTTTTTAAAAAACTTTATTCATGTATTTGGACATAAAAATGCGAAATCTTTCTTTGGAACTTGATTAGGGTCAAAGGAATTAAACATTTAACTCTCTTAAAATTTATTGGATACATCCACTGTGACGAATTTTTTGTTGAGGGTTACATAAATCGAGTTTTTTTAAAAACTTATTCATCTATTTGGACTTAAAAATGCAAAATCTTTTTTGGAACATGGTTTGGGTTAAAGGAATTGAACATTTATCTATCTTAAAATTGAATTGATACATCCACTGTCACTCAGGTTTTATTGATGGTTATATAACTCGAGTTTTTTAAAAAAATTTATTCATGTATTTGGACATAAAAATGCCAAATCTTTTTTTGGAATGTGATTATGGTTAAAGGAATTAAACATTTAACTCACTTCAAATTTACTGGATACATCCACTGTCACGCAGTTTTTATTGAGGGTTACCTATATCGAGTTTTTTAAAAAACTTATTGATCTATTTGGACATAAAAATGCGAAATCTTTCTTTGGAACTTGATTGGGGTCAAAGGAATTAAACATTTAACTCTTTTAAAATTTACGGGATACATCCACTGTGATGAATTTTTTATTGAGCGTTACATAAATCGAGTTTTTTTAAAAAACTTATTCATCTGTTTGGACATAAAAATGCAAAATCTTTTTTTTGGAACGTGATTAGGGTTAAAGGAATTAAACATTTAACTCTCTTAAAATTTACTACACACATCCACTGTGGCGCTGTTTTTATTGATGGTTACATAAATCGAGTTTTTTTAAAAAAACTTATTCATCTATTTGGACATAAAAATGCCAAATGTTTTTTTGGAACGTGATTAGGGTTAAAGGAATTAAACATTTAACTCACTTAGACTTGACTGTATAATCCACGGTGATGCAGTTTTTATTGAGGGTTACATAAATGGAGTTTTTTTAAAAAATTTATTAATCTATTATAAATTAAAAATGCCAAATCTTTTTTTTCGGAACGTGATAAGCGTTAAAGGAATTAAACATTTAACTCTATTATAATTGACTGGATACATGCACTGTCACGCGGTTTTTTTAGGGTTATATAAATTGAGTTTTTTAAAAAACTTATTCATCTATTTTGACTTAAAAATTCCAAATGTTTTTTTGGAACGTGATTAGGGTTAAAGGAATTAAACTTTTAACTCTCTTAAAATTGACTGGATGCATCCACTGTGACTCAGTTTTTATTAATGGTTAAATTAATCAAGTTTTTTTAAAAAACTTCTTGATCTATTTGTACATAAAAATGCGAAATCTTTTTTTGGAACTTGAATAGGGTTAAAGGAATTAAACATTTAACTCAGTTAGACTTGACTGGATACATCCACTCTGACGCAGTTTTTATTGATCATTACATAAATCGAGTTTTTTTAAAAAAACTTATTCATCTATTTGGACATAAAAATGGGAAATCTTTATTTGGTACTTCTTTAGGGTTAAATGAATTAAACATTTAACTCTATTAAAATTGAGTGGATACATCCACTGTGACTCAGTTTTTTTTGAGGGTTACATAAATCGAGTTTCTTTAAAAAACTTATTCGTCTATTTTGACTTAAAAATGACAAATCTTTTTTTTCGAACGTTATTAGCGTTAAAG
The DNA here is from genome assembly GCA_025593235.1 of Vachellia pachyceras. Lineage (NCBI taxonomy): Eukaryota > Viridiplantae > Streptophyta > Magnoliopsida > Fabales > Fabaceae > Vachellia > Vachellia pachyceras. The sequence continues at coordinate 8,323 of JANTPZ010145801.1, read as the reverse complement.
GAATTAAACATTTAAGTGTCTTAAAATTGACTGGATACATCCACTGTGACGCAGTTTCTATTGAGGGTTACCTAAATCGAGTTTTTTAAAAAAACTTATTCATCTATTTTGATATAAAAATGCCAAATCTTTTTTTTTAACGTGATTAGGGTTAAAGGAATAAAACATTTACTCTCTTAAAATTGACTGGATACACCCACTGTGACGCAGTTTTTATTGAGGGTTACACAAATCGAGTATTTTAAAAAACTTATTAATTTATTTGGACTAAAAAATGCCAAATCTTTTTTTTTTTGAACGTTATTAGCGTTAAAGGAATTAAACATTTAACTCTCTTAAAATTGACTGGATACATCCACTGTGATGCAGTTTTTATTGAGGGTTACATAAATCGAGTTTTTTTAAAAAACTTTTTGACTTATTTGGACATAAAAATGCGAAATGTTTTTTTGGAACTAGATTAGGGTTAAAGGAATTGAAAAGTTAACTCTCTTAAAATTGACTGGATACATCCCCTGTAACGCAGTTTTTATTGATGGTTACATAAATCGAGTTTTTTTAAGAAACTTATTCATCTATTTGGACATAAAAATGCCAAATGTTTTTTTGGAACGTGATTAGGGTTAAAGGAATTAAACATTTAACTCATTTAGCCTTGACTGGATAATCCACGGTGAAGCAGTTTTTATTGAGGGTTACATAAATCGAGTTATTTAAAAAAATTTATTAATCTATTTTGACTTAAAAATGCCAAATCTTTTTTTTGGAACGTGATTAGCGTTAAAGGAATTAAACATTTAACTCTCTTAAAATTGACTGGATACATGCACTGTCATGCAGTTTTTTTAGGGTTACATAAATCGAGTTTTTTAAAAAACTTATTCATCTATTTTGACTTATAAATTCCAAATGTTTTTTTGGAACGTGATTAGGGTTATAGGAATTAAACTTTTAACTCTCTTAAAATTGACTGGAGACATCCACTGTGACTCAGTTTTTATTAAGGGTTAAATTAATCAAGTTTTTTTAAAAAAACTTCTTGATCTATTTGTACATAAAAATGTGAAATCTTTTTTTGGAACTTGAATAGGGTTAAAGGAATTAAACATTTAACTTACTTAGACTTGACTGGATACATCCACTGTGACGCAGTTTTTATTGATGGTTACATAAATCGAGTTTTTTTAAAAAAACTTATTCATCTATTTGGACATAAAAATGGGAAATCTTTTTTTGGTACTTGATTTGGGTTAAATGAATTAAACATTTAACTCTCTTAAAATTGACTGGATACATCCACTGTGACGCAGTTTTTATTGAGGGTTACATAAATCGAATTTCTTTAAAAAACTTATTCGTCTATTTGGACTTAAAAATGCCTAATCTTTTTTTTTTTTTGTAACGTGGTTAGGGTTAAAGGAATTAAATATTTAAGTGTCTTAAAATTGACTGGATAATCCACTGTGACGCAGTTTTTATTGAGGGTTACCTAAATCGAGTTTTTTTAAAAAAACTTATTCATCTATTTGGATATAAAAATGCCAAATCTTTTTTTTTAACGTGATTAGGGTTAAAGGAATAAAACATTTAACTCTCTTAAAATTGACTGGATACATCCACTGTGACACAGTTTTTATTGAGGGTTACCGAAATTGAGTTTTTTTAAAAAAAACTTATTAATCTATTTGGACTAAAAAATGCCAAATCTTTTTTTTTTAACGTGATTAGCGTTAAAGGAATTAAACATTTAACTCTCTTAAAATTGACTGGATACATCCACTGTGACGCAGTTTTTTGAGGGTTACATAAATCGAGTTTTTTTAAAAAACTTATTGACATATTTGGACATTAAAATGCGAAATGTTTTTTTGGAACTAGATTAGGGTTAAAGGAATTGAACAGTTAACTCTCTTAAAATTGACTGGATACATCCCCTGTAACGCAGTTTTTATTGATGCTTACATAAATCGAGTTTTTTTTAAGAAACTTATTCAACTATTTGGACATAAAAATGCCAAATGTTTTTTTGGAACGTGATTAGGCTTAAAGGAAGTAAACATTTAACTCATTTAGCCTTGACTGGATAATCCACGGTGATGCAGTTTTTATTGAGGGTTACATAAATCGAGTTTTTTTAAAAAATTTGTTAATATATTTTGACTTAAAAATGCCAAATCTTTTTTTTTTGGAACGTGATTAGCGTTAAAGGAATTAAACATTTAACTCTCTTAAAATTGACTGGATACATGCACTGTCATGCAGTTTTTTTGGGTTACATAAATCGAGTTTTTTAAAAAACTTATTCATCTATTTTGACTTATAAATTCCAAATGTTTTTTTGGAACGTGATTAGGGTTAAAGGAATTAAACTTTTAACTCTCTTAAAATTGACTGGATACATCCACTGTGACTCAGTTTTTATTAAGGGTTAAATTAATCAAGTTTTTTTAAAAAACTTCTTGATCTATTTGTACATAAAAATGCGAAATCTTTTTTTGGAACTTGAATAGGGTTAAAGGAATTAAACATTTAACTCACTTAGACTTGACTGGATACATCCACTGCGATGCAGTTTTTATTGATGGTTACATAAATCGAGTTTTTTTAAAAAAACTTATTCATCTATTTGGACATAAAAATAGGAAATCTTTCTTTGGTACTTGATTAGGGTTAAATGAATTAAACATTTAACTCTCTTAAAATTGACTAGATACATCCACTGTGACGCAGTTTTTATTGAGGGTTACATAAATCGAGTTTCTTTAAAAAACTTATTCGTCTATTTGGACTTAAAAAAGCAAAATCTTTTTTTTTGAACGTGATTAGGGTTAAAGGAATTAAACTTTTAACTCTCTTAAAATTGATTGGATACATCCATTGTGACGCAGAATTTATTGATGGTTACATAAATCGAGTTTTTTAAAAAAACTTATTCATCAATTTGGACATAAAAATGGGAAATCTTTTTTTGGTACTTGATTAGGGTTAAATGAATTAAGCATTTAACTCTCTTAAAATTAAGTGGATACATCCACTATGACTCAGTTTTTATTGATGGTTACAAAAATCGAGTTTTTTTAAAAAACTTATTCATCTATTTGGACTTAAAAATGCCAAATCTTTTTTCTTGGAACGTGATTAGGGTTAAAGGAATTAAACGTTTAACTCTCTTAAAATTGACTGGATAAATCCACAGTGACGCAGTTTTTATTGATTATTACATAAATCAAGTTTTTTAAAAAAACTTATACATCTATTTAGACATAAAAATGGGAAATCTTTTTTTTTTGTACTTGTTTAGGGTTAAATGAATTAAACATTTAACTCTATTAAAATTGAGTGGATACATACACTGTGACTCAGTTTTTATTGATGGTTACAAAAATTGAGTTTTTTTAAAAAACTTATTAATCTATTTGGACTTAAAAATGCCAAATCTTTTTTTTTTGAACGTGATTAGTGTTAAAGGAATTAAACATTTAACTCTCTTAAAATTGACTGGATACATCCACTGTGACGCAGTTTTTATTCAGGTTTACATAAATCGAGTTTTTTTAAAAAAACTTATTGACTTATTTGGACATAAAAATGCGAAATGTTTTTTTGGAACTTGATTAGGGTTAAATGAATTGAACAGTTAACTCTTGAAAATTGACTAGATACATCCACTATAAAGCAGTTTTTATTGATGGTTACATAAATTGAGTTTTTTTTAAGAAACTTATTCATCTATTTGGACATAAAAATGCCAAATGTTTTTTTGGAACTTGAATAGGGTTAAAGGAATCAACATTTAACTCACTTAGACTTGACTGGATACATCAACTGTGACGCAGTTTTTATTGATGGTTTGTAAATCGAGTTTTTTTAAAAAAACTTATTCATCTATTTGGACATAAAAATGGGAAATCTTTTTTTGGTACTTGATTAGGGTTAAATGAATTAAACATTTAACTCTCTTCAATTTGAGTGGATACATCCACTGTGACTCAGTTTTTATTGATGGTTACAAAAATCGAGTTTTTTTAAAAAAACTTATTCATCTATTTGGACTTAAAAATGCCAATTCTTTTTGTTTTTGGAACGTGATTAGGGTTAAAGGAATTAAACATTTAACTCTCTTAAAATTGACTGCATACATCCACTGTGACGCAGTTTTTATTGATGGTTACATAAATCGAGTTTTTTTAAAAAAACTTATTCATCTATTTGGACATAAAAATGGGAAATCTTTTTTTGGTACTTGTTTAGGGTTAAATGAATTAAACATTTAACTCTATTAAAATTGAGTGGATACATCCACTGTGACTCAGTTTTTATTGAAGGTTACAAAAATTGAGTTTTTTTAAAAAAACTTATTCATCTAGTTGGACTTAAAAATGCCAAATGTTTTTTTTGGAACGTGATTAGAGTTAAAGGAATTAAACATTTAACTCTCTTAAAATTGACTGGATACATCCACTGTGACGCAGTTTTTATTGAGGGTTACCGAAATCGAGTTTTTTTAAAAAACTTATTCATCTATTTGGACATAAAAATGCCAAATCTTTTTTTTAACGTGATTAGGGTTATAGGAATAAAACATTTAACTATCTTAAAATTGACTGGATACATCCACTGTGATGCAGTTTTTATTGAGGGTTACATAAATTGAGTTTTTTTAAAAAACTTATTAATCTATTTGGACTAAAAAATGCCAAATATTGTTTTTTTTGGAACGTGATTAGCATTAAAGGAATTAAACATTTAACTCTCTTAAAATTGATTGGATACATCCACTGTAACGCAGTTTTTATTGAGGGTTACATAAATCGAGTTTTTTTAAAAAACTTATTGACTTATTTGGACATAAAAATCTGAAATATTTTTTTGCAACTTGATTAGGGTTAAAGGAATTGAACACTTAACTCTTTTAAAATTGACTGGATTCATCCACTGTAACGCAGTTTTTATTGACGGTTACATAATTCGAGTTTTTTTAAGAAACTTATTCATCTATTTGGACATAAAAATGCCAAATTTGTTTTTGGAACGTGATTAGGGTTAAAGGAATTAAACATTTAACTCACTTAGACTTGACTAGATACATCTACGGTGAAGCAGTTTTTATTAAGGGTTACCTAAATCGAGTTTTTTTAAAAAATTTATTAATCTATTGTGACTTAAAAATGCCAAATCTTTTTTTTTGGAAGGTGATTACTGTTAAAGGAATTAAACATTTAACTCTCTTAAAATTGACAGGATACATAAACTGTGACGCAGTTTTTTTTGAGGGTTACATAAATTGAGTTTTTGAAAAAACTTATTCATCTATTTGGACTTAAAAATTCCAAATGTTTTTTTGGATCGTAATTAGGGTTAAAGGAATTAAACTTTTAACTCTCTTAAAATTGACTGGATACATCCACTGTAACTCTGTTTTTATTAAGGGTTAAATTAATCGAGTTTTTTTAAAAAACTTATTCATCTATTTGGACATAAAAATGGGAAATCTTTTTTTGGTACTTGATTAGGGTTAAATGAATTAAACATTTAACTCTATTAAAATTGAGTGGATACATCCATTGTAACTCAGTTTTTATTGATGGTTACATAAAGCGAGTTTTTTTAAAAAACTTATTCATCTATTTGGACTTAAAAATGCCAAATCTTTTTGTTTTTTGAAAGTGATTAGGGTTAAAGGAATTAAACTTTTAACTCTCTTAAAATTGACTGGATACATCCACTGTGACTCAGTTTTTATTGAGGGTCACATAAATCGAGTTTTTTTAAAAAACTTATTCATCTATTTGGACATAAAAATGGGAAATCTTTTTTTGGTACTTGATTAGGGTTAAATGAATTAAACATTTAACTCTATTAAAATTGAGTGGATACATCCATTGTAACTCAGTTTTTATTGATGGTTACAAAAATCGAGTTTTTTTAAAAAACTAAATCATCTATTTAGACTTAAAAATGCCAAATCTTTTTTTTTTTGGAAAGTGATAGGGTTAAAGGAATTAAACATTTAACTCTCTTAAAATTGATTGGATACATCCACTGTGACGCCGTTTTTATTGATGGTTACATAAATCGAGTTTTTTTAAAAAAACTTATTCATCTATTTGGACATAAAAATGGGAAATCTTTTTTTGGTACTTGATTAGGGTTAAATGAATTAAACATTTAACTCTATTAAAATTGAGTGGATACATCCATTGTGACTCAGTTTTTATTGATGGTTACAAAAATCGAGTTTTTTTAAAAAACTAAATCATCTATTTAGACTTAAAAATGCCAAATCTTTTTTTTTTTGGAAAGTGATAGGGTTAAAGGAATTAAACATTTAACTCTCTTAAAATTGATTGGATACATCCACTGTGACGCCGTTTTTATTGATGGTTACATAAATCGAGTTTTTTTAAAAAAACTTATTCATCTATTTGGACATAAAAATGGGAAATCTTTTTTTGGTACTTGATTAGGGTTAAATGAATTAAACATTTAACTCTATTAAAATTGAGTGGATACATCCATTGTGACTCAGTTTTTATTAAGGGTACATAAATCGAGTTATTTTAAAAAACTTATTCATCTATTTGGACTTAAAAATGTCAATTCTTTTTTTTGGAACTTGATTTGGGTTAAAGGAATTGAACATTTAACTCTCTTAAAATTTTCTGGATACATCCACTGTGACGCAGTTTTTATTGATGGTTACATAAATCGAGTTTTTTTAAAAAAACTTATTCATCTATTTGGACATAAAAATGGGAAATCTTTTTTTGGTACTTGATTAGGGTTAAATGAATTAAACATTTAGCTCTCTTAAAATTGACTGGTTACATCCACTGTGACGCTGTTTTTATTGAGGGTTACGTAAATCGAGTTTTTTTAAAAAACTTATTCATCTATTTGGACTTAAAAATGCCAAATCTTTTTTTTTAACGTGATTAGGGTTAAAGGAATTAAACTTTTAACTCTCTTAAAATTGACTGAATACATTCACTGTGACTCAGTTTTTATTGAGGGTCACATAAATCGAGTTTTTTTAAAAAACTTATTCATCTATTTGGACATAAAAATGCCAAATCCTTTTTTTGGAACGTGATTAGGGTTAAAGGAATTAAACATTTAACTGACTTAAAATTTACTGGATACATCCACTGTGACGCAGTTTTGATTGAGGGTTACGTAAATCGAGTTTTTATAAGAAAACTTATTCATCTATTTGGACATAAAAATGTGAACTCTTTTTTGGAACATGCTTAGGGTTAAAGGAATTAAACATTTATCTGTCTTAAAATTGAATGGATACATCCACTGTGACTCAGGTTTTTTGATGGTTACATAAATCGAGTTTGTTTAAAAAATTTATTCATTTATTTGGACATAAGGATGCCCAATCTGTCTTTGGAACGTGATTTGGGTTAAAGGAATTAAACATTTAACTCACTTAAAATTGACTGGATACATCCACTGTGACGCAGTTTTTATTGAGGGTTACGTAAATCGAGTTTTTTTAAAAAACTTATTCATCTATTTGGACTTAAAAATGCCAAATCTTTTTGTTGGAACGTGATTAGGGTTAAAGGAATTAAACTTTTAACTCTCTTAAAATTGACTGGATACATCCACTGTGACTCAGTTTTTATTGAGGGTCACATAAATCGAGTTTTTTTCAAAAACTTATTCATCTATTTCGACTTAAAAATGCCAAATCTTTTTTTTAATGTGATTAGGATTAAATGAACTAAACATTTAACTCTCTTAAAATTTACTGGATACATCCACTGTGACGCAGTATCAAAAGATTGCCAAACATCTAGATTCCCCATTCAAAAATGAGTAAGAGAGGAAGTTTGCACGCAACTCCGAGAAAGTGAAAAATTTTCGTACTTTCCTAGCAAAGAAGGATAAAACGGACGAGCGTCCTTTTTGAAGCAAAAGGATGAATTTTCAAAACCTAAACAAACAGCTAGAATGCCCATTCAAAAATGAGTAAGGGAGGAAGATTCCACGCAATTCTGTGACAGTGAAAAATTTTCGTACTGTCCGACCAAGGAAGGCCAGAAACGGAAGAGCGCCGTTTTTTAAGCAAACGGATGAATTTTCAAAAGATTTCCAAACATCTAGATTCCCCATTCAAAAATGAGTAAGAGAGGAAGTTTGCACGCAATTCCGAGAAAGTGAAAAATTTTCGTACTTTCCTAGCAAAGAAGGATATAAACGGATGAGCGTCCTTTTTGAAGCAAATGGATGAATTTTCAAAACCTAACCAAACAGCTAGAATCCCCATACAAAAATGAGAAAGCGAGGAAGTTTCAACGCAATTCAGAGA
>JANTPZ010145793.1:0-10964 GCA_025593235.1 Vachellia pachyceras | reverse complement strand
TGTGTCTCCTGAGACTCTTTTAAAATCAAATTTCTATCAAGGAACGAGCAATTATGATGATGACATGTGCCAAATAGATGACAAAGATGATCTTTTTGTTGGTGCATCAGTGGAGCTTAAATCTCACATTTCATCAAATGATATAAAGGTTTGTATTTTGTTGTTCTTACATTTTTTTGGGGATGTTTTATGGTTAACTATTTGCCAATAATAAGATGCCTTGCTCATTGTATAATCATATGAGTGAACCTACGGATTTTGATAAAAGTTCTCATAATTTTGATAAATTATGTATAATTTTGTATAATTTTGTATAATCATATTGTATAATTTTGATAAAAGTTTTGATATTGTATAATTTTGATAAATTATGTATAATTTTGATAATCATATGGACTTGCTCATTGTATAATTTTGTATAATCATATGAGTGAACCTAAATGGTATGCAATTTTGATAAAAGTTCTCAACGCAAGTCCATATTGTTTTGTTAATTTTCTTGGTAAAGAAAAACGAAGATACTGAAACTGGTGATCTTTTCTGTTTTTTCTTTGTGTAGTTGGGCATTTTGGATGTCACCCATTATACATCATTGCTTACTGATTTATATCTTTTTTGGTGGTTTGTTTGTAGATAATCATGTGTTGCTTCATTGATTATTTCAAGGAAGAGTCTGTTATTAAGAGAGGCGAGGAGCTTTTGAAGAAGAAGGCCAATGGTGTTAATTTAGATGATCAAACTCATCATTAATGATATGTAAGCAATTATGCGGATTAAGAGAATGAAATTTGGTAACATTATATAAGCCACGGTCCAATTTCTAATGTATCGTTTCAGCTTGTGATGTATGATGACAATAATTTCATGCTCCCTTGCATATATGTTTCAACAATTATCCTTTTTCATTTGTCCAAAGTGTTACTTTTAACTATATAGTTATTTCTTATTGGTTACATCATTCCCTGTAAAATATCATATATTCATATCTTTATAAAAACAAATTCATTGCCTTTTTCCATCAGAATAAGAAAAAAATTTACCTGACAAACATTCATAAATAATAAGATATTTTTAAAAAAAAATTTCAGATTTCCTGCGGATTTACGTACGGATTTTACCTGGGGATTTACCTGCGGATTTTACCTGGGGATTTACCTGCGGATTTTATCTGCGAAAAAATCCGCAGGAAAATAAATTTCTAGGAACTTTATACCTGCGGATTTTTAGTCAAAATCCGCAAGAAAATCCGCAGGAATAGGACATTTTTTTTATAGTGGCATTGGCAGCTAAAGAGGTGTTATGAGAGGAGACATGGAGGTTATCTTGTGAGTCGTCGTGAGCAAGGGTGGGACTGGGAAGAACATGCCCGACATCTGCAGGCCCACTTGTGCCAGGGTCTATTGGACGTGCAGGAGTGCTCTCGGTGTCAGGGGCCGGTGGATATGAAGGAACAGGAGTGGGCTCAATGTCGAAGAAGGCTTCTGTGCAAGAGCGAGGAACAGCTGGTTGATTTAGGGGCCCATCGTGTACAACAACATTCTTGAAAGGGAATGTGGTCTCAATGAAGGTCACATATTGAGACACCAGCGTTCGACCCTTCTGCAAATCATATAGCAAATAACCCTTTTGGGTTTGTGGATAACCAACGAAGATACAAGGCTTTCCTCTCTGATCAAACTTGTTACTTGGTTGAGGATTATGCATATAGGCCAAACATCCAAAGACACTCAAATGATTATAATCAGGCTTCTGTCCCATCACAATCTCATAGGGGGTCTTACATGAAACTGCACAAGATGGAAGACGATTGATGAGGTATGTTGCTGTTAAGACGCATTCACCCCAAAAGTGGAGAGGTAAGCCAACTTGAAACCTGAGAGCATGAGCAGTTTTGAGAATATACTGATGCTTGCTCTCCACGACTCCATTTTATTAAGGCATGTAGAGGCAGATGGTTTGGAGAATGATGCCTTTCTTTGCATAAAGGTCCAAGAGTGAGTGCTCACGAAACTCGCTTCCATTGTCAGCTTAGATTCTTTTTATAAGTGCCTCATATTGAGTTTCGATCATGACAATGAACGCAGTAAGGAGAAGCTTGACATCAGACTTGTTTTTCATTAAGTAAACCCAAACGCCCCGACTAAAATCATCAACAATAGTCAAGAAATAATGTGCACCAGTGAGATATGGTGTTTTGTAGCCACCCCAAATGTCACAATGAATCATCTCAAAAAAATGATGAGTTTTTATTGAACTGTCAGGAAAGGGTAGCCAAGTTTGCTTGGCTCTAATACAGGAATCGCAAAAAACCATTTTAGGTACAAATGAATTAATGAAAGGTTCCAATTTGCCTCATTTTGTCAGATGGTGGGTGTCCGAGCCTGTTGTACCAGAGTTGTGTGTCTTGTGTACCTTAAGCAAAGAAGGCTGATCCAGCTTTAGTCAATGGCCTGAACACGTACAATCCATCGCGTTCCTCAGCTATGCCAATCAGTTTTCTCAAGTTGTAATCCTGTATGAGACACAAATTTCCGAACAAGAATCACACAGTAATTTTTGTACTGCGACAGTAACATACTGATGGACAACAGGTTGCAATGAAAATCTGGGATGTGTGGAACTTTTCTGAGGTGAAGATCAGGTGTTAATGTTGTTGAGCCTATGCCTTGGACGTGAGCGCTCTGTCCCGTGGGTAGCCGAACTGGTAACTGGTTGACAACTTGAACAATGTTCTCAAGTAACTTCAGATTGCAAGCGATATAATTAGTTGCACCTGTATCAAGAACCCATGTATCATGGAAATTGACAGTACCTGTCATATTTGCTCAGGGCTCCTGTGGCTTAGGTTCGTACAACTCCTCGTTTATGCACTGCATGAGACGCTCGAATTGGTTGTAGGATAAACCGGGGATGGGGCTCTCCGAGGTGGTGACTTGAGCTACCTTAGAGTGGGCTCGTCTAACTCCCCATGAGTTTTGCTTCTCCTTTTTTCCTTTAACGGGTTTTTTCCAGTCTGGAGGATAACCGACAAGTTCAAAACATTTGTCGACAGTATGACCCATCTTTTTGCAGTGAGTACACTGGGTCTGTCTCGCCTCCCAGTCCTGTCCATGGGCTCTTTTAGCACATTTTGCACCTGGAAGGCTGCTGAGTCGATGGTCACGTGATGCATGCCAGACATGAGGCGTTGCTGTTCATCCTCAAAGACAAGGTGATAGGCGTGGCCTAGTCTGGGGCTGGGTTGCATGCTCAAGATCTAGGTCTTAATGGTATTGAAGTTCTCATCGAGGCCCATAAGGAAATCATAAAGATGTTCTTGTTCTTTCATGTCGAGGAGTTTCTTGGGGAGATTGCACTGGTAGCCACCACATTCACAGCGAGGCCAAGGAGAAATAGTTTGGATCTCATCCCATAAGCTCTTTAATTTTATGTAATAGGTAGGTACACTCATCTTATCTTTTCGTATAGTGGCCAACTCCCGTCGCAGTTCGTAGGCGCGCGGTGCGCTTCCTTTTCCGAAACGCTCTTCAAGGTCTACCCACAGTTCGCGTGTTGTTTTCGTATAGCGGACGCTGGAGCGTACGTCATTGTGTAAAGTTGTTTTAAGCCAGCCCTTAATCATAGTATTGCAACGCATCTAGTGATGGAGGTCTGGGCAATCCACTTTCGGCATTGACAGCAATCCATCCACAAAGCCAATCTTGTTTTTTGGCGTACAACGAGTTGGTCATGTCACTAACCCATTCGGCGTAGTTCCCTTCGAAGAGGAGATCCCCAACATAAAGCTGACCGGGGTTGTCAGAGGGGTGTAGGGTAAAGGGAATTAGGATCACTGCGTTTGTCGACGCCATGGGCAGATTCTGGTTCCTTCTCACTGCTCATGCCAAAGGATTGTTACCTCTATGATACCATATAGAAAATGATTCTGTGAAGAGCTACTGATTCATTATTCACTAGAAAAATATATACAGGAATAGAGGCGTGATCTGAGGGTAATGATACAGATGAGATATGCAGAATATCAGCACATATTAACTGACATGATACACAATGATATTGATGAAGCGAGATTACAGGAAACGATGAAGTTATGGAGTGATGGTAGGAACCACACGAGAATTACGCACGATAAATACACATGTGAATAGTGGTCATGCGGGATACGTGCATATGGAATGATTTACGATGACTAATTCCATTAATGTCTTCAGTGTCTAAGAAGCGTTTCATACAATGAATTAAAGTGTTTCCCACGGGGCCAAAAGTTATAATTATTAGTTAGGGTGTAACTCTATTTCCCTAACCTTAAGTAGAGCAGACGCTCAAACGACATAGCTTGACTATGATTTTGCCCCTTAACTAGGCTTCCGCCATGGAACAATTGCTGCACACTTTGGCTAACAATCTCCCCTCGGCAATTGTTATTCTGGGAATTGAACCCATGACCTTGACTCTGATACCAATTGTTAGGATTAAGCGTTTATCATTAGGTTAAAAGTTATAGCTATTAGTCATGGCATAACTCTATTTTTTTAATCTTGAGTAGTCATAAGCCCAAGCGCCATGGTTCAGTTATGATTTGGCTCCTCAACTGGGCCTCCACAATGGAACAATTGCTGCCATTAACATTAAGAAACACGTTCACACAAATCAAAACAAGACTCATCTCGCATACTGATCTCGTAAACCGTGAATCAAGTTATGAAAATAGTTTTAAACCCTTGTATAAACAAATTAAATATTATACATACTAGTATGACAACATAAAAGCGAAGATCCAAAATGTGGTGGCGGGGGGCATGAAGTGTTTGATTTGAAACATAAACTAACAATCTAAAATTTGTTGAATAAGAAAAGAAAAGGGGGAAATTACAGTAAAGTCCCATGGAAGCAAATAAATATAAAAATAGTCCTCTAATTTGGCACACTTATTAATGAGTCCCTTGGGACCTGATTGTAATATTGTGTGATTGTGAAAATACCGTTATGCCCTTAGTGAAAACTGAGTGCAAAATAAAGCCTTTGTCATCTGTAACCTCATTTTCAAAAAATTGAAAAGAAGTAACTTGCCAACTCACAAGCCATCACCTGAGGAGCAGTCATTGTAATCACCCTTAGAATACGATGTAGCTGTGAACCATGATGTGGCCATTTGCGATTGCCATCACTGAAGGCTTGAGGAGCTGTTGTCATTGAGAGGTTGAGAAAAGGTCATCATCTTCGTCGTCGTCACCATCACTGTTGTAGGAGTCATCTTCGCATACTATGGAAGGCCAAGGTTTTTACTAATACAACTCAAGTTTCAGGTTTGAAAAACAATCAAGCACCACGAACAGCTTCAATAACTTGAGTTTTTCTTGAAAACTCAAGTTTTACTTTTAATGATAGTTAGAATAAAACTCTGTAACTTGAGTTGGTTGAAATAATTCGAGTTATCAACAGGGATTGACAAATTCAGTAGCCATCATTGACAAGTTGAGCAATAAGGATTGATAAGTTCATATCCACTAATATAACCCAAGTTATATTGGAAAAACTCGAGTTTTGGGCTTCAAACTCCAGTTATTGCAATTTTAAAGTCGAAACTTGAGTTTTTTTGAATAAAAATCAAGTTATATCTGTGGTTACTAGATTTGTCAATCCCTACTACTCAACTTGTCAATGGTGGATGTTGGACTTGTCACTAGGAATTGACAAGTCTAATGGCTACCATTGACAAGTAATGCCTATAAACTGCAAATATGATTAGGTTGAGAGGTGTCAAATATCCGCATTTCTGTAGTTTGAACTAAAGGCTAGACTAATAAATTATGTGATAATCTAAGGCCCATAAATAAGGAAAAATATAGATGAAAATGCCTAAAGAAAGATCATAATTGACTAAGTCCCTAGTCTTGAAAAGTCTAAGTGAAAATGACTAAGGGTAAAATGGTCATTTGGCCTATATGACAAGGGCAAAATGGTCATTTTAATTAAAAAAGGCCTAGGGTGCAAAATGTCATCAAATAATAAGGACATTTTGGTAATTTGGTCAAAAGTCAACCAAAAAGTCAAAATCGACCAAAAATGTCAAAAGCCAACCAAGGGTAAAGTTGGAATTAAGAAAGAGTAGAAAAGGTTATGGCATTTTGGTGATTATGTTAAAAGTAGAAAATATAGTGGCATTTTGGTAATTATGAGGAAAATAAGATAAGTAATGGCACTTTCGTAATTAAGGGATTTCGGAGCTAAGGACGACTGAGAAATAATTATTTGAGGTAGTAGGAGTCCTCAAATGCCGGAGACCCGAACTAAGAAAAGTTTAGTTGGGTTATAAAGTAATTAATAAAATTATTACCCGGTATCCGGTGCGGGCAGTTTCGTTGTACGGAGAACAACAGTGCCGAAAGCCCGAAAAAGTATTTTCTTAGAAAATTAATTATGGAAAATCCGGGAAGAATTTTGAGGAACGGAAAAGAGCTTGAGAATCAGGGAAAAATATAGAATTTTTCCATATCCTTAAGTCAAATTGACCGTCGGAAGCCCGTTTTACGGTGTTGCATGCAAATCGAGGAATCTTGACGAGTTACAAGGGAAACCCGAAGATGCTAGGGACTAGGACATGATGCCACCTAGGCAAGGAGGCCTATGGAATGGTGCCACACGAAAGATAAAGTCTCCGGAAAAGTAAAAAGGTAGTTACCCGCGTAAAGGGTACTTTACGGAAATGCGTACCACCGAATCATGTAACTGGACCGGGCAAAGGCCCAGCCAACAAAATCTGACACCTTGGGGTCTGAAAAGTTACTTTTTCAGCTAGGAGGAGACATGGGGATCTGGCTCAATGTGGATCAAGTATTTTGGGCTCCAAGTTGTAATTTCCATCACACATTATTGCAAGAGCCAAATTAAATTAGCAAATCTCTCTCTCTCCCCCTCACAATTTCATCCCTCCCTCTCTCTATTGCAATCTGAAATTTGCTCTCCCTTCTATCTAGAAAATACTCCCTCCCCAAGCAAGAAAAGAAGATCCAAGCTTCCATAACACAAGGTAAAGTGTTCTTGCAACTAAATCTCTCTCTTTTCTTGAGTTTGCCACTATTACCTTCTCTTGAGTTGTTCCTTGAATGAGCCTCCCTTTTTTAGGATAAAGGCTAGGACTTCAAGAGTTGAAAATGGAAAAGAGAAGGTTTTAAAAGTAGTAAATGGTTGCAAGCTCTTCCTTGAGGGGTAAAAGATAGATTGTTGGTTGTTGTTGGTTAGTTTGTGTTGTTGTAAAATTTTGGGAAGCTCAAGTTTATGGGGAGGTGCTGCCCAAATTTATTTTGGCCTAAGGGAGGTGTGTTTGAGTAGATCAAAGTTAAGAAAAGGGGTTTTGGAAGCAAGGAAACACATGGTTTCATGAGCAAAGTTGAAAAACCCTTCATTTCCTTATTTTTGTTGTTTTTGTCCAAGCTAAAGAAAAAATAGAAAGGCTGTGTTTTTGAGCATTTTGATGGTTCCATTGGCTTCAAAATGATGTTTTGTGTAAGGTAAAGCTAAGAGATGGATTTTAGGAGCTTAAAGGGCCATAAAAATCAAGTCTTGAACTTGTAGGACTCTTAGAAAACCAAAAGGGGGTTTATTGCGTTTTAAAAAGTTTTATGGCATCTTGGTGGTTGTATGTTTATATGAGTATTATACCATGATTGCTATGGATATGAGACCTCCAAGAGCATATTGGAAAGGTTATTCAAGAGAGCCATAAAGTGGAAAAGGAAAAGCTAGGATCTTGAGGTAGCAAAACTACTAATCCCTTTTATGTTTATGAAAATGATTTGTGAATGTTACATGAACTTTTATGATGAGTAAAGTTCATGATTTGTGTATGAAATGTGACTTTTGTGCTATGGCCATATGTATATTCAAGTGAAGTTTATGTGTCACATGTTTAGATGTTCATACACATGCCATAAAGTTATGTATGCACATTCACAATGTCTTGATTATGTGGTTTTGCTATTGGGATTCCCAAATCTCATTCTCCACCCACTAACCATGTAGGTGCAAGCTCAAACAAGGGTAAGGAAAAATTTATAGATGCTTGAAGATGATGCTTATGCTTGCTTGTTTTTAAACGCCAAGTGATACTCTCTATTGAAGTTGCTGTGTTTGTAACATAACACCTCTATAAGAAGAAAAATATGAATGGGTGATGAAGCATGCATGAAATGGACTAGAAATAACAAGAAATGGTAGGGGAATCACCATGCATGTCTAAGGTGGATCCATGAACCAAAAAGAGGTTTGGTGAATTTTTGGAAAAATTGGTTTTCAAAGTTAAAGGATTCCAAAGGTCCTGAAAAATGAATCGGTTTCAGATGGGACTTAAAAATAGAAAACGAACTCCAAAATGAGCTGAAATTTTCTATTCAAAAACTACACATCCTAAACTTTAAAATGATATAAAGTTTGCGAAATTTGGATGTGTATTTTGAGAGATAAGATTTTCCAAAGTTTGAGGTAAAATCTGGAAAAATTGGAATGAACCATTTCGGACAATATGTATTTTTCGAATAAACTGATTCAAATGGGCAAGTTTTCAGGCCAATGAGCATTTTTTTCCTTATAGGTTACTTAATAAGCTAAATTTAGAAATTTGAACCACTCAATTTTGATTTGTCTAGAATTAATTATGATTTTTCAAAGTTGGGCCAGAAATCTGAAAAATGGCATGTGAACAGTACCAGCGTTTTCAACGTTTTTGAAAATTCAAGTTCAAATAGAAAGCCCAAATTGAGTTATCTAAGGCCCAAAAGTGATCTAATACAAACAAATAGGGGATAAATAGGAGGCGTTACATTTGGTGGTATCAAAGCCCAAGGTTTTGGCTTACGGGCCCACAAGTAAAGGTTTAACTCACAATAGAACTTTATGAATTGTTTGTCATGATGTTTGAAGAATATTAAGTACTTTTACAAGTTTGGCTCTTGCTTTAATGAGTGATTGATCTAGTTATGTTTTGTATCTATGTATGTGAAAGCCAAACATGAATAGTAAAATTTTCGAGGTTACGCAACCCCTAAGGAGAAAACCTACGATACGTATATTCCAGAGGCGAACATCCAATCTGAGCCGTCCGTCAACCAAGGCGGGATCGCTAATGAAAGTTTAGAGGACTTCATCAAAGTAGACGATCTAGACCTTACGATAGAGATACTATCCCATGAGGAAAACGATCCGCAGGATGAGACAACGGAGAATCAGCTGGCAAAGCCAATTGCAGCTGTACCCTTACGAATAGCTGGCCCCGCGAGAGAAAGTATTCCAAAGAAGGAACCATCAGATAAATGGTCCACTGCTATGGAATCAGTCTAGGGCTCGAACGTAGTAATGGAAGTTGAGATGCATGGGGAGTATGACTCCAGAAGAGAAGCATATCTGCACAGTATTCTACGAGGATATGCTAGCAAACTACGAGGATCCATGGAGATGGGAAGACCCAGTTTCTTCTTGATATGGACAGATAGGGCTAAAGAAGCTTATGAGCTCGAACAAAAGTTCTTGAATGCCACGACACTTGATGAGTGGATAAACACGGTGATGGCAACCATCCCAGACCCTGAGATTTAAAGAGAGGCAGAACACCGTATTCTCTTTCCCCCTATCCCTTGTTTCACTATCTTCCTTAACAGGCTAGAGGACCTTGTTTTGGAAATGTTTCCAGACGATTAGACGACTAGGTGACGTAGATGTTTTGAGGATGCATAGAAAAAGTTAGACTTTCTAGATGAAAAGTGAAACTTTTTATAAAGGGAAACTTTTTGTAAAGAGATACTAAGATGAAATAGTATGACAACTGCTGCAAGATGTAAGAAATGTATCAATGAATATATATATATATGAAATGCTATTTTGAGAAGTAGCATAGAGAGCATGGATTTAAGTTATGACTTTAATTCCGTTGTTCATTCTTTAAGGGCTAAAATGGTGCGAACCCATGGAAACCCGAATATAGGAGGACCAGGGGGTCGTCATAGATGAGAAGATCCTATACAAGAGATCTTAAGGAGAACTCGGAATGTAGATCAACAGGGGAGTCCACCTAGACTGGACGATCCCATGAGAGAGATCCTGAGAAGGTTAAATGAACAACAGCAGTTTATGGAACAGCTAAGAGCAGATCAGGCTCGTCAAGAATAGGAAAGAGTAGCTGAAAGAGAAGCTACTATTCAGGCAGCAGTAGTAGCTGCTTTAGCTGCTCAGAACCAGCACCAGAACCCGAATTGGAATGTGCCTAAACAACCCCCTCAGCTAGAGCCTGAGCAAATCCATGATCCCCCACCAATTCGAGTTGTTAGACCGGAGGATCGAGAGGAGGTGCAGCAATAGGTTACTAAGTTCTGCAAGCACAACCCACCTGTCTTTGAGGGATCCTTAAACGTCTCAGTTGCAGAGAAGTGGATCACACGGCTTGAGAAGATCTTTAAGGTTATTAATTGTCCCTCAAAAGTAAAGGCACATCTAGCCATTTACAAGTTGGAACAAGAGGTGGATCGGTGGTGGAGCAACACCGAGCTAATTCTTCAGGCAAGGGATACCTGTAATATCCCAAATTTCATAAACAGAAATAAAGGCCAAACTGATGAATTACAAAAGGGTTTAAGACCCATAAAAAAGAAAAACAGAAATGAAAATGCCTAAATAAGAAAGAGGATAATCGACTAAGTCCCTAGCCTTGAGAATTTCAAGTAAGAATGATCCAAGGGCAAAATGGTAATGGTCATTTTGATTAAAAAGGCCTAGGACATGAAATGTCATCAAATAATAATGACATTTTGGTAATTTGGTCAAAAGTCAACAAAAAAGTTAGAGTTGACCAGAAAAGTCAAAGTTGACCAAAATGTCAAAGCGGACAAAAAATGTCAAAGTCAACCAAGGGCAAGGTTGGAATCAAGAAAAGTAGAAAATGTAGTGGCATTTTGGTAATTATGAGGAAAATAAGA
>JANTPZ010145790.1:0-10889 GCA_025593235.1 Vachellia pachyceras | reverse complement strand
GTTTGAAAAATCATGACCCATATTAAAATGGGTATTTTGAACCCGGACCGCCGGGCTCAAAACCCATGACGGGCCGGCCCAAACCCACCGGGCGGCCCGTATTACCACCTCTACCTGCTTGGCTAGCTTTCCCAAAAAAACAAAATCAAAAAGGCACCTTTACCCTTTTAAAATCGTGATTTTGGAGAAGTGTAGCAAAAACATATCATAAATTATAAAAACACTTTTTCATTGTGTGTGTTTGAAAAGTCCGTCAGGAGAAATGTGTTTACAGATTTTGAGGTATTTTACGGATTTCAAGATGATTTTATAAATTTTAAGATGGTTTTAATGAATTTCAAAATAATTTTATCTTAATTTACATGTACTGTTTAAAAAACGGTGTTCTCAAGCAAACACGTTCAAAATCACGACAATAAAAAAAGCTTGCTTTCTCCGCTTCTTGCTCTTCTGTACGGTGCTGACTAATCATTGTGGATGGAAAATACCATTATCCCCCTCTCGCCCTCTCTTTTTACGTGGTTTTTGGGAATTTGAGCATAAAAAGGTTATTACTATAACGCTATCTTTTTATCCAACCTAGCTCTTTAAAATCTTTTTTATCATTTTTTATAAGTTAATTTAAACATATCCTTAATTTGGGACTGCTTAGAAAAGTGATAGAAAAGTGTTTTTACGTAAGTTAAGGTAAATATGTAAAAGAAATTTCGTTTCAATTTATGTGTACAGTAAAAAAAATGAAAAAAATCATATCCAAACACATTCTATAGTATTAACAATAGGAGAATGATTGAAACTTGACATTCCACCCTGTCGACAGCAAGCTTGTAAGTCTTCTCTGCAGATATGTATATTCCATTCGACAAAACTAATAATCATGGCTTTGATTTACTGCATTCTTGTACAGTGTAATAATATTGTTGTGAATTCTTTTATTGATAAAAATTATAATCTTTCTCAAATATTCTCTCGCTGCTCACTTTTATAAATTCACGTGGTTTCTTTCTGCATTTTTAATTCATAAATTGAGATTTTCTTTTTAAATAGGCATGACAGTTTATCTACATCCTTTAATTCGTTCGTTGTGCATCCATACCATTTATTCATGCACTTGTTCGACCACATGGAATTTTAAGCATAAAAATATTATTTATGTGCTCTTTTTATTGTTTTTATATAATATGTTTGCACATTATTGTGCTTGTTTTGAAACTCATTTTCCCCAACGGTACACATAAATCTGGATAAAATCATCTTAAAATTTATAAATCCACCTCGGAGACCGTAATTCTTTTCTCTCAACGGAATTCCCAAACAAACATTAATTATGGTTACAAGGACTGTGAAATATCAGTCTACGGGAGAAGTAGCTAGTCAATGTCCATTAATTTTCAGTCTGAATCTTGTTGTTAGAAGTTAGAACGGATCTGAATCGAACGGAGAGGGGCCAAGTAACGCAGCTATATAATTAATTATCTACCTGTAATTACACCTATCTTCTTTTCACTCTTCCATGCATGCACTGTCTAAACAATAAAGTTTTGATCACGACTTGAATCTGTCTATTAATTAATTAAGCTTCACCACCTTAATTATTGGAACGTAGCTGTTTAATCACAACTTAATCGATACACTAACTAATAATTAAAAATGGAGTGTGTGGGGATAAGCCAGTTTTCTCTGACTCAGCTACGACGTAATGTGTAATGGAAAAGTCAAGGTCGTCGCGCTGGAACTTTTTGTATATTTTAAAAAGAGACAACGTGAGTTATAGTGCCGACACAACTTCTCAGAAGCCTAAAAGTATATTCAACAGTGTTTTTACGTAAAATGAAATAATCTCATTCACATATTTACTTTAATTTACGTAAAAAATACTTTTCTACCAATTTTTCAAACGAGTCCAGTTTCTCCATCTCTTGAATTTTCGGTGAAGCAGACCTCTTCCCTTGAAAGTTTTATCACAAAAAAAACAGAGACATCGTGGTGCATCATGAGATACATTTGCATCAGGCATTTAAGGGGGACTAAGGACCTTATCTTCAACTAAATATAATACCTTCACGTTTTTAAATACAAGAGTTAATTAATTTTTTAAAGATATTAAATTGTTTTACTTGAACTATAAATCTCTGTGTGATTCAATAATGTAGATAAATAAATATTTGAAAGTGATATATCACCTCATATTTTTAATATAGGAGTTGATTGATTTTTTAACAGATTGAAAAGCTATTTTAATTATAATATATATTATAAAATATTTATGTGTATTATTATATATGTCAATTTAGAAGTTAGACATATTAATTTAAAAAAAAATAAAAATATATTAATTAATTAACTTTTTCAATATCCAAAAAGTCAATATACCTTTACTTAGGGATCGTGTAATATTTCACTTATTGATCCTTTAAAAAAGTTAAATGATTTTTATATTAATAATTAGATATAACGTTACATATGAGTTTGTAAGTCAAGTAATTTGGTTTATTAAAAATGATTTAAGGTAACATATTAAAATTTTGTAATATATATAAAAAAATATTAATTGATTCTTATATAAAAATGGAATTAGTGATTAATATACTATAAGTTAAAAATGTTCCCTTGCGACGACGACAGGCTAGGAGGATTAGCCTAGTGTGGTACTTTAGTAGTGAGAGAGCCAGGACACACGTGGATGCGTCAGGATTAATTAAGCAATATTAAAACCCAACTAATTTTCACACGTGTGCAATCGCGGGGACAAGGTGAAGCGGCAAATCCACCGTAAATCTGTGATCTGAGTTTTAAATATTCTTCGGTATCCAACTTATATTTAATTTTTAAACTTTTAACATCCTGCACACCATGCACTTCAATTTTAAAATTTTGCCAATTTTTGAAATGCATATATGTGCACTTCTATAATCCCATCTATAAATCACTTTTAATGTGTTTTACGAATGTAAAAAATATTTAAATGTATTAACTTCATTTTAAAATTTAATAACTTTTAAATTTTATTATTTAATATCTTTTGCCACACATGAGAACAAAATCAATATATAATAAATAAAAGGTAAAATTATAAGTTTGCACCAAAATTTAGTTGTACGATTTATAAATTGTACCATCTAGAACGTTGCCTCTATTTAGGATTAGAGGAAGATAGGAAGGGTATGTACACAATATGTCCGTTTGGGAAAGCGGTAGAGAAGTACTTATACATAAGCTGAGGTAAATATATGGAGGAGGTTGTCTCATTTTACGAAAAAACACTGTTGAATGTACTTTTAGGGGTTGATAAATTTTGTCAAATGGACATAACATAGAGTTACATTTGTCATTTGGTGAAATGTGTCCTAGAAGCCATGAGGTGGGAGCGAGAAGTCCTTGGGTTTTAATACAATTTTTAAACTAGATGAGAATCATCGTTTCTATTAAAGATACACACAATTATTGTAAAAGCAAAATTTAGTAATACCTCAATTCCTTAATATAGAACCTATTTAAAAATGCGGTGGAGAAGTACTTTTGCATAGGTTGAGATAAATATGTGAAGACGATTACTTCGTTTTACGGAAAAATAATGTTGAACGGACTTATTGCTTTTTCAAATGAAATGCCAAACAAATCCACAACAGTCACATAAGTTTTTGAGAAATTTTTTTTGTTACCCGCCCGGTCTCTGGAGCTTCGCCCCAACTAATCCGGACTCGACCCGCGTCGCGCACCCAGGAAAGGTGGGAAGGTCTCCCAACGATAGCTGCTGCATTCACAAGGCTCAAACTCGAAATATTGCTTAAGCTAGAACAAACCGCTTTCCACTTGATCCAACCAACCGTTGGTGTTTTTAAGAAATATTAAGTAAGCTAATTACATCACTACTTAAAAAGTAATAATATATTCCATTCCCTTAATCTCTTATAAAGTTCAATTAACTTTACAATAGGTGGTACGTGATTTGCAAGGGTTATCCAATATGGTAGACCATCGTATTCGATTCGCTTAATTATTCTACCAAAAAAAAAAAGAACTAGTAAAGCAAGAAAACAACAACAGGAATGCCGGTGCCCTGAAATTAAAAGGGGGTTTACATGTATATGGATGATGGTGCCGTAAAGGAAGAATAAAAGTGGTTCTGTTTAACGATGCATAGTTGATAATTGAAAGCAGAGAAGTGAAGTTGATGGATTTGTGTGTGCGTGGTTAGTTTTCTACTTTAGTCTTGAAAGATGCTGGCCTTTATCTTTGATATTTTCGTCGTTTCACGTGCCTATCTAGAACGTGATAGAAAAATACTTTTACGTAAGTTGAGATAAATATATGAAGGAGATTATATCATTTTACAAAAAAATACTGTTAAACGTATGTTTAACTTTTCCAAATACTTTATCAAAGAAGCCGATATCTTTGAAGTATCTTTATTTTAAGACTGTATTTCGATTGTTCCGTCTTTATTTTCTTCCAATAAATGAAGTATCTTTTACCGAGAGAGAGAAAAAGACGAAAAGGAGAGAGAAGGGAAATCGACAAGAATTAAAAGGTGGCAAGAAGATATTGGCTCTGTTTGATAAGCAGTTTATTTTCATAAGCACGTTCAACATTAATTTTTTGTAAAACGAGACAATCTCCTCCACATATTTACCTCGGCTTGTGTGAATAAGCACTTATAAGTGACTTATGGGGCCTGTTTGGTAACCATGGGCTTATTTTCATAAGTACGTTTAACAGTGTTTTTCCGCAAAACGAGACAATCTCCTCCACATATTTGCCTCGGCTTATGTGAATAAGCACTTATAAGTGGCTTATAACAATTTGCCAAACGGGCCCATGGTAGTTTGCCAAACGGGTCCATGTGTTTGTTTGAAAAAGCTTATTTACTCCCCAAAAGTACGTTCAACAGTGTTTTTTCGTAAAATAAGATAATTTCCTCCATATATTTACCTCAACTTACGTAAAAGTATTTCTCTATCGTGTTCTTAAATAGACACATTATTACCCTCACTGTTTGGATGAACAAAGGAAGACAGGGTGAAAAATGAGTGAATATTTAAAAGGTTAAAGTACCCCATGTTTCACCAAAAAAAAAAGGTAGGAAGAAAATAACATTTTCTTCTAAAAAGGTTAGGAAGAAAATCTGTTTATCTTTTTTTGTCTGCAGGTAATCAGTTAGGTCATGGAGATTCACTGTGGAGAAAGATATGGCAATGGCCGGTTCCGGAGAAAATCAAAAGCTTTTTGTGGCTCTTTGCACATGGTAGAATCCATACAGCGCTTTTGCGAGCAAGACGAGGCCTTGGGGAATCGACAGCATGCCCTTTTGGGTGTAATCATGAAGAAACCCCCATGCACATGCTCCGTGACTGTATCAATGCTCGGGAACGGTGGCGCACTTTAGTTATTCCATCCTTGTGGGAGGAATTCTGCTCACTACAGGGACTAGATTGGCTAAAGTGGAACGGATTAATGAAGGCATGACATATTTTACTTAGAAAATCATATGGTGTACCTTATTTGGTTACATTTGTTGGGACATATGGATTGATAGGTGTAAAAGGGTTTTTGGAGAGGAGCATATTGACAGCACGAGTGCTCAATCTGCCTTTTTTAAGGTGTGTGGAGATCAATCTATTCTAGCTCAATGTAATTTTTATGCAGGCTCTTACAGGGATCCCCTTGGGGGTGTCAGCACCAGGCCTGGCTTCTACAAATTGGAGGTTGATGGATCTGTCCTCAGATCAAGACGCTGTGGATGTGGAGGTGTTATTCATCAAGATGGTGACAGATAGGTTTGCAGCTTTAGTTGCAAACTATCTAGTGTGCCTCCAGCTATTACAGAACTTATTGCTATAATACACGGTATGAATTTTTGTTGGCAGCAGGGCTATAGGAACGTTATTGTCTCCACAGATTACGTTGAGGCGATTAATCTAGCGACTCGAGGTTGTGGGATTTGTCACCCTTTTAAGGATATAGTTGATGAAGTTAGCATGGTCATATCAAGAGATTGGAACGTTGTGTTTCAACATGTTTCAAGGGACCGCAATACTGTGGCGGATGGTTTAGCGAAGATGGCCCATGATTTATGTAGTAATTTTTGTTTCTTTGATCAAGCACCGCCAGAGCTTCTTCAGTTGGTGGATGTTGGGGGTTATTGGACTCCTATTAACCAGTTTGTACTGCTGTTTTGTTATGAGATCCAGTTTTAATTCAAAAAAAAAAAAAGATACGGGATACATTCCCCTCTTTAGTTTTCTATCCATTCAGCCTCGACTTTTCCTCGGTATTGAGCTTCTCTCTCGCCATTGGGCCAGCTCAATCCATGGCATCTCCTTCCTTGACTCTAGCCTGGGCAGGTGATGTGTGTATTTTTTTGAAAGAGAATTTAAAGGTAGTGTTCTTTGTTTTTGCGGCAATGAAGGGGTCAGCGGGCTTCAACGATGTTTGGGAACTCCGTCGGAAGAAAAGAGTTATAATTTTTGAGGTGATTTTATGGATTTCGAAGTGATTTTTATGAATTTCGAGATAATTTTTACAGATGTCAAGATGTTTTTGTCTTGACTTACATGCACCGTTGGTGAAATGAGTTCCTAAACAAACACATTTAGGAATCCGTCAGAAGAAAATAGTTTAGTATTTTAAGAATAATTTACTGAATTTAAGAAGAATTTACAAAAAAAATGTTTTTTATGAATTTTACATGTAACGGCCTAATGACAAATTTCGCCTTAACTTGTTAACAGTTCGTCTTCTAACCCGACGGATTCCAATTCATGTTTTTGGGTCACCGCACTGTATTAAAGGATTAAAATTGAAACATGCTTTGTCACTGTTTGAAACGTGAAATCATTATGTGATGTAATTGACTAAATTAATTATCAAATTAATGAAATGATAATTAAATAGAAATAGTATTATATATCAGAGAAGTAAAATATAAAATTATTTTCCAAAAAGTAGCTAATTTTTTATGAGAAAAAAAAGAAATAATCTAATTTCATCATGGAACGATAAGTTTTTTCCCCTGTGGGGTCAAAAAATGCGATCAGTTTAGACGTTATTATTCATCAGTAGTTCTTATCACCGGCTGGCCACAGCTGTCAGCAGGGAAACGTGCGGACCCGCGAAAATCCAGCTGTTAAAAATCAGCATGTCAACTAAATCCACAGCAGCAAAATCAATAAAACCTAGGTTAGAAACCTAAGTTTGAAATTTAGACTTTCTCTTTCCTACTTTTTTTTCTTTTCTCTTTCCTACTTTTTATCTCTTTCTCTTTCTTACTTTCCTCTTTCATATTCACTTTTTTGCTTCGGAATCCGTAAAAGCTATAACTTCTCAAACATAAATCACTTTTCGGATTCTGTAAAACCTAATTTTTACCTCGGATTCTGTAAAACCTAGGTTTCAAACCTGATTTCCAAACAAGCTATAGATAGGTGGGAAAATGCAAAAAAAGAAAAAAAACATAGAGGTGCCACGTAATTTCAAAATGATAATAAAGTGCGAAAGCTACATTGTTAATGAAATATGAAGAAAATGATCAAAATAACCTTAATGATAATTAGGGGGGGAAACGCTCGCATGAACAACGTTTTCCTCTCCCATCAATCCCTTCTCTCAACAATGCGACACTCCCTTATACGAGCTATGCACTTGTATTGTCAGGTTGAAGAGGTGGCGTAAAAAAGGAGCAAGTTTTATGTTAGAAGGGGATGTGTTTAGAAATACGTAGAGAATGATTTTACACAAACTTTTATTTCAATATATATATAACGTGGTTTCAATTTGAAACCTAAATAAATAAGGAGATCGCGTTCAAAAAAACACGTCGGATGTGGCATGAAGGTACCTTTCTCTCAGCACTTATGCCTTTTGTACTGCGTTGGACGTTTCGTTTTAGATGTACTCCTTGCTGGCATCCTCTTTAACAAAAAAAATTTGCTCATTTTTAATGCAATCTGTTTAGCCTCATAATTAAGGGTGCAACTTGTATAAGGCAGTATGTGTGACATACTGTTGAGACAAAGGGCGAAATAAGCCAGTTTGATAACACTATTGAAAAGTCTAAAAGTTTGTTTAACAACATTCTTTTTGTAAAATGAGATAGTCTCTTTTAAATATTTATCTCAACTTACGTAAAAATATTTCTACATCACGTTTTTAAATGGACACACAGATTAGAGGAGAGGTCTTCAACGCCACTTATTTAGCTTGACAATTAATGCTTGTTTGGTCAAACGTTTACAGGGAAAAAAGTCACGGTATGAGACACAAAGGTTAGGTGAAGGAAATTGTTGGTGTTTGGCTCTCATCTTAGCTAAAAGTCTAACCTATACTTGGATGGAGAGAAAATTTGGGGAGAAAATGAGAGGAGAAATGACTTTTTTCCTGTTTGGATATGAGAGAAAAAGTGGGAGGAATGAAAGGTTGGAGAGAAAATAGGGTGTGGGTCCCACCACATTTTCTCTCCAACTTTTCTCTCCACGAGAGAAAATGGAGAGAAAACTCTTTTTCTTTATCTACCCACATGTTTTTTTATTATTTTTGTCATTTTAATTAATTATTTTTAACATATAACTTTTTAAAATTCTAACTTACTGTTTTTTAAAAAAAATAAGATTTAAGATATATTAAAATATCTAATTTATTTTTTAATTGCTTACTAAAACTTCACAACCTTAAAAATATGATATATTTTTATATAAATTATTTTGTTTTGAAATATAATAACCTGAAAATATATATTTAATAAATAATTTGATTTTAAATTATTTAATGATATTAATGTTAATATAATTTTTTAATTATCATATTTAATTTGATATTATACTTTATATATCTTAAGAATATTTTACTTTTTACTATTTATTAAAAGATTTTTATTTAAGGATATTTTAGTCATTCAACCATTTACTCAATTTTTTTCCTCTCTGTTTCCTCTCACACATCCAAGTATGATGAGTGATAATATTTTCTCTTCACTTTCCTTTCAACTTTTCATCCCATCTAAGCAGAGCCTAAAAGTTATTTTGGCCCAAAAAACAGCTTTAAGACAAAAGTTATTCCTTTGCATGGTGAACTACTCCTTTAAGCATGGTAAGAAAAAAGAGAAAAGAGGGAGAGAATGAGTATAAAAAAAAGAAGCAGATGAGATACAATCAATCCGGAAGAGTATTTAATTTTATTTTTATTT
The DNA here is from genome assembly GCA_025593235.1 of Vachellia pachyceras. Classification (NCBI taxonomy): domain Eukaryota; kingdom Viridiplantae; phylum Streptophyta; class Magnoliopsida; order Fabales; family Fabaceae; genus Vachellia; species Vachellia pachyceras. The sequence goes on along the minus strand of JANTPZ010145790.1, from coordinate 1,708 downwards.
TAAAATTATCATAATCTATATGAATTTTCTATCAACAATCTATATAAATCATTATATCTTGTACTTGACATGAGAATCACATAACAGATTATAAAGAGTTTAATAAATTATTTAATTGTAACAAACATTTTGAAATACTTTAAATATATTTTCTTTAAACATATAAATATACATATGCATGCACTATTTTTAACATTTTATTTATTGTTTGAAAATTATCAGAATAGGTAAATATATTGTATGTATGTATTATTCAAGGTTCACGAACTCGGACTGAACCGGCCGAGTCAAGTCGGAAACCGGCGACTCGGCCGGTAATCCGGTCCGAGCTGGGGGCTAAATCCAGACCGAGTTACCTAGAAAAAAAACAGGGGAGATGAAGATGAGATCTGAAGGTATCAAACGCAGTTTCACCTTCGAACTCATTCAGGGCTTCAGGCAAACGGCGCATTCCAGCGAGGTTCTCCCCATCTTAAGCCCCTTGACGGAGGAGAAATAAACGTGGAAGACAGCTGCTACTGAAGCCCCTTAACGGTGGAGTTCCAACCCCTCAAACCAAGCTCCTTTTGTTATCAATGAAGTTACTGGTAAAGATATAAGTTTTACAGATAACAGTACAACAGCTGCTGCTGAAATGGCTAAACAAGGAATCGAAACTGTGGCTGTTGATCAGGTAAATCTGGATGCGATATTGCTATCAGCAAGGATTGTGCAGTGTTTTATTGGATGTGAGGGGGATTTTCTAAGTTTGAAGGGCTTGTAAGGAAGTTATTGAGAAGAAATATTTTAACAAATGTGACAGAAATTTTGCCAGTTTGGAATGGATATGTGGAGATGGATATCTAAGACTGAAACCATTGAAGATATTTCTTGAGCCATCTGATGCCCAGCCCCAAATGCTTTGGAAATTAGAAAGTTATTTCTCGAGCCATGAACCTGTCCCCTTTGTCACGGGGCCATTACTCTCTCCCTCAAAAGACGTCTCATGGGGGTGTGCAGCGCGCCTGCTTATATAGCCCAGCACCCTCCCGAGCCTCTCCGATGTGGGACTTTGACATTCTTCCCCAGCCAATCCGAGAGTGACCTCGCCGCGGGGCCCACCGGCAACCTCGCCGGCGTCCGGAGGGTCCACCAAAGACTGAAGGCTCAGGGTTGGCTCTGATACCACTTGTCACGAGGCCATTACTTTCTCCCCCAAAAGACGTCTCATGGGGGTGTGCAGCATGCCCGCTTATATAGCCCAGCACCCTCCCGAGCCTCTCCGATGTGGGACTTTGACACCTTGCAGCAGTGAGTTGTGATGAATGAGTGGTTTGTTGAGTGTAGAAAGGAGAAAGTCAGGAATCAGATATGACGTGGGAGAGAGAAGCAAGAGTCCTTTCTATAATTTTTATGCCTACGCAGAATTGATTTTGATGAAAATGGAAATAGATATGGAGATGGAAATGGAGTTGAATATGAGCTTTAAAATTACGTTTGGTATGTCATGGAAATGAAGATGGAATCCATATCTTTTTTTTATGAATGTTGATTTTTTTTGAAATGTAACAAAAAAGACTATTTTGCATAAGGGAGGATATTTTGGTCCAAAAAAATTGGACTCCATGGAACCCAAATGAATTCCATAGGTTTGGGTATGGAATTGAAATTAGGTATTTAGGTGGAATTGAATTCCACATGGAATTGTAATTCCATCATACCAAACATA